>VXCM01002138.1:109932-241577 GCA_014773175.1 Lucifuga dentata | reverse complement strand
GGATAGGGTTAGATGGAGGCAGATGATTCGCTGTGGTGACCCCTGAAGGGAAAGCCAAAAGGAAAACAAGAAGAAGACAGTAGCAGTAAATATAGTGGTAAAGTATGATAAGAGAGGTGTTGAGTCAGTTCTGTAATGACTTTTGAGGCTGTTGTTTTTGGAACTGCATTAATCAAATGGTTATTCCAGTATTTTGTCTATTACCATATACATACATGATTCAGTAAACACCACAAAATATGACTGCAGAATGGCCATAGAGTTGAAACAACTTTGACAAAACTGAACATTTATGAGTATTGGAGAAATGATTTATTGGATTGGGTTGTACAGTTGTACATAAAGTCTCCAATGAGTGTATGTTTTCATCAGTGGACAGTAAAATTCAAAACTTCCTGAGTCACATTCTCTGAGCTACTGCATCTTCATCAAAAGCAAGACAGCAATGTATGTGTAGATGACTTCTCTGTACAAGACAACAGAACAAGTCTTTGGTATTGCATGCCGATTTGATGTCATGGATATGAAGAAGTTGTGGTTCTTCATTGACAAATTCTGGTGACTGATATACAGTCAGTTAAGATGATCGTCAGTTAGTGCTTGTTCAAGTCTTAGGTTGTAAAATCCTGCTGATACTGCACCGGCATCAACGTCAGATTTATTGTTATTTACTGTGCATTGGTAATATGAATATTGCAAAAGGCTACTAGTATGCATTTTATAACCTCTGGCTGCTGTGCTCATAATCTTAGGCCTGTTGAGCCCTCTAAAAGCAGTCCCCCCCACCCTCTTTGAAAGGATTTCTATTATTCTGTGCAGTCTTGGGAGCTCTGTTGGTTTCTGTGTTAACTATGTGACTTTTGGCTTTGTAAACCTTGTTTCATCAAGCTTCTGCAGTGACCCCAGAGGAATTTGATTGGAGAAGATGGAGACATTGACATCTGCCAGGCAGTGTGTAAAAGTTCAGTAGCTGTTGCATTTGTGAAGTGGAAAATGGACAGGGCGAGCACACAAACCTAATAAAAGTGTGGTTTTCATATGTCTATGTAGAAATTAGAAATGAACCATCCATGGCAACCATCAAAATCATAACAAGACAAAATAGCAGAGATCATGCACACACTTTTCCATGCAAAAAGGATGTATTTATTGAAAGTACAAATGCAATACTCTTTATATTGAAGGATATGTGTGACTATATCTTTGCCTGCTTTATTCTTACTGTCATTCTGTCCTTGCTCCTGTTGGTATAACAGAAAAATATAAAAGAACAGACTCAGAATTACACTTCAGCTCAATGTTTTTGATCACAAGCGTAAGAGAACTACAGAACAAGTTTTTTTTACTCGAATGAATCAACTTCAGTGAATCAATGAACACAACACACGATGCAGTATTAAGAACTATGAAGCAAAATGCATGAACTAGAGTTTTCATGCTCAACTTAATTTTCTTTTTTATTGCTTTTTTTCATTTTTAAAAATTAAATTTAAACAGTGTGATGTTTATGTGTGTGATCAGAGGGCTTTTTTACTACCTAATGTTTTTATTTATTTTTTGGGGGGGGGGGGNGGGGGGGGGGGGATAGTTTTTATTTCTACGCAAATAAAAACACAACGGCCCAGATTCATAAAAAAACAGCAATTAAGGAGTGTAGCAGTGCCTTAATGCACGTCGTGATAATTGAAGCTCATTCACAAAACTAAAGGTAGTGTTGTTGTGAGGTGTGACAGGTAAAAGCCAATGAAGAGCAGCGTGTTAATGATATTTACCAGCCACCACTTATCGTGATTCATCTGATTTTAAAGCGAAAAACTAGCAGGGAAACATACATTCTGCTTTAGAGCTCCTCGTTTTGAAAGACTGACACTAAAATAACAGATAAACGTGCATATTAACCTCCATAGTTTGTGNCTCCTCGTTTTGAAAGACTGACACTAAAATAACAGATAAACGTGCATATTAACCTCCATAGTTTGTGATCGCTCTGTGCATGCACGGTGGTGGTGGTGGTGGGGCAGCAGAGGAAGCAGAGTGCCACAAGAACGTGAGATCGTTTCATAACTCACTCTTTAAAAATTAATTAGCTGATTGAGTTCATCTATCAAAGCTGTTGACGACACATGTGAGACAAAGTCGCCCAGATTTCATACTGCTGAAATTTATCACTGGAATGAAGCAGGTGCTTACGTGTGAATGTCCACAGTGTGTTTAGCTATGGTGATTGGTGAGAATAATGTGTTGGGCCAAATCTGAGAATTGCAAATATAATATATGATAAAGATAATAGGTCCCTGTGGACAGAGTGGCTGTGACGATGGCAAAATAGGTGTTGTGTGGCGCAGCAGCAGTGAACTTTATAGGCTCTGTACAGGGCTCTGTGTGTGACTGACCTATCACGGAACGATGTGACAGCTACCCAATGAGGATTTTCCTTCATCACAAGTACGGATATTTACACATTTTACTTGGATGATACTCCTGCAACTTTGCCTCACGTGTCGTCAACAGCTTTGATAGATGAACTCACTCAACTAATTAATTTGTAAAGAGTGAGTTATGAAACGATCTCACATTCTTGTGGCGCTCTCTGCTTCCTCTGCTGCCCCACCACCACCCCCACCCCCCCGTGCATGCACAGAGCGATCACAAACTATGGAGGTTAATATGCACGTTTATCTGTTATTTTAGTGTCAGTCTTTCAAAACGAGGAGTATCATCCAAGATGATACTCCTGTAAAAGGTATATCCTTACCAGATACTTGAGTATTTGGCTCAACTCTAAAAGCCAGGTCAACTAGGACATCAACACAAGCTAGTAAGGCAAGTGATGATGCTGAACATGTGTCTGAATCTCCTGAACCGCTGAACTCATCTACCTTACTCAGGAAGTGTAAGAAAGCAGTTCTTATCCACAGCACTTTTGCAACATACTTAGAGTTGTGTTGTATGGCGCTTACCCAACAAGTGTTATGTTTCATAGAATCATCATTAGCTCTTGACCCTGATCAAGTCAAATATAAAATAGCTGAGGCTCAAGCAAGAGTTGAGGAGCTGCAGAGTCAGCTGAGAAATGCCAAGGATTGTGAAAGAAGACAGAAACGAACTGTAAAGTAACTGCTAGATGATTTAGAAGAGAAAAGTATGATTTGAGTGGAACTACAGCTAAAACTTGACCAGTTGTTGGTTTTCTTCATTTGTAAGAATATATAGTGGGGTTTATTTCATACTGGCAAAGGCAGTAGATAACAGATCAGACTACCAATAACATTTTCATTTGTGATCTATATTATTATTTTATGTTTACATATCACTGCACTGTATATCTGAACACTTAATGCACTACATTGTAATGTAGTATTGTATTATATTATAGTACTGCATGATTATATTATGTTATAGTATAGTATAGGATTGTAATTCTGTATTGTATGTGTCAGTGTCTAAAGGGAATTAATGAAGATGAAAATAAAATATTTGAGATTAACAATATTTGTGACATTGTTTGTGTAATGGCAACTGTCCAGCCTGCAGAAGTGGACTTATCATGTGTCTCAGGATATGTGTACACATGAACTGACTAGATGTTCTTCTCTTAACTGGAGACTGGGGAACAAAAATAGTCTTGTTTATTTTACTAATGAATTGATTTAATTATTAAATACAATAACAAGAAACCAGGCAGCTTTATAACAATATAATAAACATACATTTTTGGAGAATCTCATAAAAGCTGAAATTGTAAATAATTTACACTTGACATTGCCTTTTCATAGATCGGAGCCTGCATGTCCCAGAGGAATTTGTGGCTATTCAGTAGGTTAATGTTTTGGCATAGAGCTGATTAGATCTGCCCCCAGGAACTGAATTTAATTCCAACAAATATCCAGTATCATGTTCAATTACTTATATTTATAACAAACCAAATTTCATGAAAATCCTTTCAGAATTAAGGGAGTTACAGTCGATTCAGGATTCAAGGCACGGTATTCTACTGTTGTACAAAAAAACTCTGAGGGTTAACTCTGAGGAAGACTGGTGTAACGTTGATATGCATTGATCTTTCTCTTTAATCATCTAGCCATCAAGGTAAAGGTCTTTCACATCTTTTTGTACAACAACAAAACATTGTGCATTGAACTAAGTGGGATTTGGAGTTTTGTTTGATCTGAGTAGCTCTGCTATTGTGTTTTCAATTGTTTTCCATGTTTTTTGGATCTACTCTTAAATATTAATATGTAGTTTTATACTACTCATTTTGAAAGTGATTCATTGCATCTTTTTTTCCTGTTGCAACCATTTCCTTCTTACCTTCAGAATTCTCGATAGGTGTCCCTTCCCTGCAGTATGAGCAATCACATGACAAGACAGTTATTTTTGTAGAGCCATTGTTATGAAATCTTTGAAATTATTTAGTGTGTGTATTGTATTATCATTTAAATGCAACTACCGACGTACTCTTTTGGACACTGACGACTCAAATTTTGTGGAATTCGTCAATCAATTATGATCAAACACTCAAAATTATAATTTTTCATCATTAAACAAACTCTTCAGTTGTGTGCATAAATTTAGCTCAAATGACATGGTTAAAAACAAATTAAGTATTAGAACTTAATGTCAGTGTAGCATGTCATTGAATCTATAACAATATTGTTAAAAAAAAAAAAAAAAANTAAAAAAAAAAAAAAAACATTAAGATTTGTTGAAGTCCACACAGCTAATCTGGCCATACCAGCTAAACAGAGCTAATACTTAGTAATGGCTAGCCCAGCTATCATGGCATAAAACTATTTTGTATGGCATTGACACAAAACAACACAACCATTTCTGGCTGTACTTTTAATAAAATGGTGGCATAAAAAAATGCATATCTCATTTGTCTATGTAGAAGGATAGGCTGGTAGGAAAATCACCGGTATGCTTCTTTAATCAGATGTAGGACAGAAAATGTGGAAAGGAGAGGATGAGAGAAAGTGATTTAATCATATATTATTAGTAGTGACAATTCAAATGTATTAGTGGTAATTACACTTTAAAAAATAACAAAGGCTTGTAATAATGAAACGCATTACTGTTGACTTGTGAACACAATCCACTCACCATAAAACTTAAAAAAAAAAAAAAAAANTAAAAAAAAAAAAAAAAAACTCAGCTTTCATTCAGCACTCCCAGTTTTATTGTGTCGTAAAAACATACATATGAGCTGAGTTTTCCAGTGCGCCACGTGTGGGCTTAATACGCACAGATCGAGTGAGAGTTGGAGGAAGTTTTTTTTTTTTTTTTTTTTTTGTGGTAGAGATAGATGACTGATTTCAGCCGATCAATCGATTTCAGCAGCAAACATAAACCTTCCTCTCCAGAAATAAGTATGTCATATAATCATAGATCACGCGTAAAGCATTGCATTTGGTGACCTGTTAGTTGTACCACCCTGCAAAAGACCTGGAAGTGCTTGATTTGCTGTGCTGAGCAGTCTGGATTTGTTCTTGGGTAACTAATTAACATCCAATTAAGCCATTTTCATGTTTTATTTATGTACTTAATTGCAAATGAAGAAAGTTAATTAGACTTCAGTGAAGGAATGCATCTACTTAATGCTGCAGACAAACATTTTTCCAACTTCAGCATAAGAGATTTCAAAATTTTCAGCTGGTATTTGTATAACACCACAATTGTGTGGCACTAATATTTTAATGAAGTGAAACAAAAATCAGCATGTAGTCTTACTTAATTATGTCGCATTTGCTTTTAAAGCTCAACGTTGCTTGAGTTGTACCAGTAGTAAAACTCCACTCATATAGTTAATACTGAACATTGATTTTCAATGAAGCACTACAGTTTTAAAGTCTGTTAGATCATGAAATGTTTGACAACCAAAAGCGAGTTGGACTGCTTTATGACAAACCTGCAAAATAATTTCAGACATCCAAAGCAAATCAGTGTGTGAGAATGAGTAATGGTTTCAGAAATCTGCATCATCTAAGGTTAATCTGTTCCTTTTTAAATATTGACTTTGATTTTAGACTATTTGCCCCTACAGTATAGCCACATGTTAAACCCAGTTAGAGGTGCACAAAACGATTGACATTGCAATATATATATATGTGTGTATATATGTATATATGTATATATTATATATATAAAGAATTTGTCATTTAATTGTTTTAAAAAATGTCAAAGCATTATGTTTAAACTTTGCTCTCAGTATGATAGTCTTTACTGATTCTCAAACTGTTTTGGATTGGCAGCAACTGCTGTTGTATTGGTACATTTCTAAGCCAGACCCTCTAAGACATTATATTCAAAGTAAATGATAAAATAGAACCACTTTTTAATGAACAGCAACAAATACATGAATAAAACAGAAAAATTAAAAATTCACATCACACATATTGTTGCCTTGTATGCCTATTTGCCTCACATACAGGCATTAAACACATGAAATACAGTTCAAAAAAGGTTGCGTACATCTATACACCATCTAAATCAGTTAGGCTGCACAAAATCTCTCGTAAGATCAGAAATATTTATTTCCAGGGTGCTTCTTTAGCCAAATATGGTAATCTCTGGGCTCCCATTAGAAAAAGTTGGTCAGTAGGGTAATGGTTTATATTTTTAGCTAGGTTGATCAAGGGATCTGACACAGAATCTAGATATGTTCATCTACTCACACAGGCCACTTATTGTAATATTTGAAGGGTGTGAGGCTGGAGTGCCAGCAGGGGTTATAGTGATGCTACTGGTAATCTTGCCGACACCTTTAACATGACAACCGTTGGTGACAACTTGAGTCCTTTGCTCTTGTTGAACGTAGTACGGCCCAACAGACTGTGGCATGCTGTGGGTTATACCATTCAGAGATTGGGTGTAAGGGCTCCCTAGGTGGATATGGATCTTATTCTCCTCAGTGGTTATGATGCTGGGACTTGTGTTGCTGCTGTGGGACTTCAAATGATGCCAGCTGTTTTGTCGATCCGGAGTCTTGCAGAAGACGGCCTGACTTGTGATCTCTGTTGGCTCCGGAGAACAAGAACTGACCGTTACAATCTGGATGGGGGAATTGTTGTCATGGGCCACAGAGCATGATGAATTTGGACTCAGTGCCCGAATTATTGGTGTTTCATTAAGTGGAGAGATGGCACAGTCTGGACTGGAAGGAGAACTCTTGGTCTTTACTGCAGACAGTGCTGAGTTATGAATAATAGTAATTCTCTGTTTGGGTGGGGCTCCACTTTTGGGGATGACAGCTGTGCTGGTGTAGGATGTGGACGTGTCTCCAGTGGGGCTGCTGATCTCTAATGTGGCTGTGTTGAGTATATGGTCGGGTGTTACTTTGATGTGCAGGGGCTGGCCTGGCGTGCGTGTCAGCATCATCACTTCTCCATTAACTGTTTGATGCATATCTATGCCATTGGCTGACTGGCCGTTGTATTGGCTCACATTATTATTTGCATTGTTCAAGCTGTTTAAGTTGCTGAATAGAGGTGAACTGGTTCTGTTTATGACTTCCTTATTGTGATTTGGTTCCATATCATTGTCCTCATCTAGTTTCCCATTATGCAGTGAAGATGCTTGGCTGCTGTAGTCAGAAGTCGTTCTGTCTGATGGCTCTGTTTGTACCTCTTTGGTGGCCTGAAGATCTGGAAAGTGCTGTCTGGTTGCACTAGGTCTAATATTACTGCTGATTCCTCTATACCTATCTAGCTCTTTGACCAGTTTTTCCATCTCTCTGGCCAGATCTCTGTTCCTGGCTTCCTGTTGGGTCAGTTTGCTCTGCAGCGTGGAGTGATCCACCTGGACTCTGCTGATTGATTCCTCAGTCCCCATCAGCTTCTGGAGTTTGTCCTTCAGGGCTTCTACTTCCCTGCGTAACAGTCTGGACTTGACTTGCTCCTGCTGGAGACGGCAGAGGAGAAGGTGTTCCTGGTTTATATCCTGCTTCTCTGCCTGCTGGTACTTGGAAAGCTCCACCCTGGCCTCCTCTAGCTCCTCAGTAAAAGCTTGATACCTCTTCTGTTCATCATTAAACCTCCTTTTGAGGGACTCAAAAGCCTCTTTCATCTTCATCAGTTCTCCCTCCAGCACCTCCTTCTCTTGGAGTCTGCTCTGAAGCCTCACCAGTTCCTGGGACAGTTCTTTGACTTTGTTGTCTTCTGTTTGGCAGTAATAGTTGCTGCTGTTTGAAAGAGAGCTGCAGATGTGTTTTTCACTTTCTCCTTTCTCCTCTTTTTCTTTCTTTTCCGAGACCTGTAACCTTTTTTTCATCATGCTTATTTTACTCTGTAGATCCACATTCCTGTCCTCCTCTGTTTTTAGCCTAGCTTGGAGCTCACACTTTTCCTTTGCTATGTTCATAATCCTTTTCTCTAAATCTGCCTTAGACCTAAGTGCTTGCTGTCTCTCCTCTTGCAGCCTTTCTGTCATAAATGCTGAATTATTTTGTTCATTTTCTTTGCCCTCCTTCTTGCTGAGTTTTTCCTCAGCCTGTTGGAGCCTCTCAGCCATGGTCTTTCTGTCTTCTACCAAAGCTACCGTCAGTGTCCTGAGCTTAGTCAAATCTTGTCTAATTGCTGCTTCTCTCTTTTCCAGTTGGTTTTCAGCAGCCTCTAACTCTCTCACTCTGACCTTTAAGGTGTCGAGTTCAGTGGATAGCATCTTGCTGACATCTCTCTCTCGCTCTAGATTGCTCTTTAAAATGCTACATTCCTGCTTGCTCTTACCTAAAGCCTCCTCTATTCTGTCCAATTCACTGATTCTACCACTGAGCTTATCCACCTCATCCTTCAGGCTATGGCAGAGGCTGGCCTTCCTTGTGAGCCTGCGGTCCAGATCTCGACACTGTTCCCCCATGCGTATCAGCTCCTCATCCTTTCCTTCCATTTCCACAACCCTTCTCCTCAGTACCTCCACCTCTGAGAGCAAGCTTGGGGTCCCTGTTCCCCGCTCCCCCCCATTTTCCACATGTCTCATCCTGCCCCTCAGCTCCCATAGTTCCTCTTCTGCCTTCTTCAGAACATTCCTTTTCCCCTCCAGATCATCAAACTGATGGCCAAAGGCCACTAATTGGTGTCGAAGCTGCTGATTCTGAGCATCCTCATCAACTAGTTTTGCCGTCATGGTCTTTTGAGTTTGGTAGAAGATGGAAACTCTGTTTTGCAGCTCCGTCTCCAGATGCAGGGATTTGAGCTCCTCCTCCTTTGCTCTGGAGTAAGCAGCGCTGAGTGCTTGTTTGGTGCGGTCAGTGATGGCGGTCAGTTGTTGGACGCACTGCCTCTGCTCCTCCAGCAGATCACTCATACACTGCTGCTCTTTCACAACCAGCAAAGCAAACGCCTTCAATTTGGTCAGCTCTTTTTTTAGAGTTGATACTTCTCTTCTGCTTTTCTTCTCCTTTATCTCCTGGTACTCTCTCTCCTTTACGAGAAGAAGCTTGAGTCTGTAGAGAGAACCAAACGATTATGTCAGGAAACATTTTCTGATTTTATTGTGTAATTCACGCTTAATTCAGGCAGTGGGGACAAGTTTTAGGATTTAGTCTTAAGCTCTTAAGCCCTCAACTTTTCACACATAATTCCCTTAGCTGTTTATTTATAGAATAAACAAAGATTTCATTCCAACATGTTGCCTTTTAAGTGTTGGGATTTCTTCTGACAGGAAAGAAAGTTGCAATGACATAATTTTCTCTATACTGTGATGACCTATTTAGAATCTAGGAATAGTTTCCTCATACAGTACTTTCCTCTTGCATGATTCTATGTGCATGCACATTTGGATACTCTCATTTGCATATATACATATATATATATCTATATGAGTGTATGTCCTTGTTTCCTTTCCTTGCCATCCTATCACTGTGTTCTGTAGGATGTTTGGATTGGCACAACAGATGATTCTTTTGGCAGCAAGCTTTTGTTAATTGTTATCCTCAACACTGCACCAATGTGAACCTCACACGCTACCATTTCCAGTTTGGAGAGGCAGAAATTTCCCCTCTTCTGTAGTTCATATTCTAATTACTGGTTACGCTGAAATGTTGTCACTCCTCACATTTTGTCTGATGCATACAGCAATGCACAGTTGCACTTAATGCATCAATTTTGTCATAACGTGTTTTCTGTTTGGTATTATTTTTTTGCTGTCCATTTATCTGTCACTTCAGAAAGCAGTTAACATGCCATAAGACATTTTACCACCAGATAGATTTTTATTTTTATTTTTTAATATCGAGTGCTTGTTTCATTTTGTTACTGCGGTTGGAAAAATACTTTCTTCCTTTTCTTTTCACCGGAGTCCTGAAAAGTTTTGCCAATGTGTCACACACACACACACACACACAAACACACTCAAAAGTGGTCTCACATTTACTGCTTGGAATGTGTATAACTTTGTAGATGTTTTACTAGTATTCATCCTGTGGGTATCCAGAGTTTTGCTACTTACATCTACTAACATTTATATTAAAAATGTATATATACAATTATGTTATATATATTTAACATTACAGGTTGTATAGATGTAGATGCTCAGAAAGCAGTTTTCCTCTGTGTCCATGCTCACATTTTCAAGAAGCTGTTTTTTCATGTTGGCTCAGTCGTCTGTGTTGGATCTGTGTTTTCTCAGTGAACATGATCACTGGGGCAACTAATATTAAACTTAGAACATGAGATGTTAAATAATTTCTTATGGAAGTTTTATTGAAGTGGATCTAGTAAAAGGAGATTTTGGAGAAACAGGAGCAGTTTTGCTTTTACGCCCCAGCAGCTATCCCTGTAGTATTTGTGGGTTTCAAATAAGCAATGTTGTAGTGTTCAAACTGTTCATAAATGAAATTGTTTGGTAGGATTGAAATGGATGTTAAAGTATAGTAGTACATAAATGAGGCTAATGTGCTGCAAAACTTCAGTTTTTTGCTTTAATAATCATCTTTTATGAAACATAAAATATAAAATGTATTTTCAATGTAGCCTATCAACAAAATCTATGCAGAGTTCTCCTGTAACATTTCCTCATGCAGTTACAAAATGAGGTTTTAGGTTGCGCATGCTTCTAAATCCACATTTAATTCTTTCTGCCATTGAAAAGTCTTTTGATTGTTCCTACCTGTGCTGTTCTGTCAGCCTGTGTCCTTAAATCCTCAGAGAATGATTTGTCTTTGGTTTTTCACCTTCTTCCCTGCCGTCCCCAGTGATGTGGACATTCCACCCGGAAAACTAAACATTATGAGAAGTGCTCTGCATGCTGAGCCCACTGGCAGCTCGTGGCGCCCATTACATCATCAGCAAGCCCTTATATGGGACTGTAAGGTCTCTGCTGCTGCTGTGTGTGAGTGTGTGTCTGTGTGTTTTTATTGGAGTTCAGCCCATTCCAGATGAGGTCATTGTGTAGCCATGCCAGAGAGGCTAATGGGAACGACAGAAATTCTGTTCGTGTGTGCACGCGCACATGTAGTGTGAAGGGGAAGCTAAACCTTTAGTTACAATTCAAACTTGAAAGGTTAATACTCTAGATTTCCAATATGTTACACGCTACATGAGTGCTATGAAGAAGTTGTACTTTATCGTGCATTATCTATGCGGTGCTGAAAAAGAGACGTGCTTTGTGCTGTAGCTGATGTGCCTGAGGCCTGATAACCTGACTGTGAGATATGACATCAGCTCATTGGCCCACAATTGCATCCATATGTGTGCGTCTCTCTCTCCTTCTCTCATCATTCCCTTCTTGCCTTTCGCCCAGCCCCTTTATTTTAATGAAATTCCTTTTTTTTTTTTTTTTTTTNTTTTTTTTTTTTTTTTTTTTAACTCAAAGCTTCACTTTCCTCTGTCTCTCTGTGCTCTGATGGATTGTTCTAATCATAACTTGGTGCTCAGCAGAGCAAGGAGTGATGTCAGATGATACACTCATAATTTTTACTACTATTGTCATCTGTCACGAAAGGATCGACAAAAATGATAATAGAAAAAGAGATGAGCCTTCATCCTGTAGATTAACAAATCACAGTACTGCCATGTTGCTGGAGGAAAACAACATATAGGTCTTACTGTGGCATATATTTCCCACCAAGAGTGTGAATCCTGTGCCTCCTAGTTCCTGCTTTGACAGGGAGATTTACCTCATGGCAAAGCCATGTAATCCTCAGTTAAGGTGAAATATTTCCCCTGTGATGTTTTGTCATCTGACAAGTATTTGTGAAACGTTCCAAAGTCAACCTGGAAACTTTTAAGCGTGTTCATCAACACGCAACTTTTGTAAATGGAGGGAGACCTTGTTACTCATGCCACACATTATGTTAAGCACTGGAAAATTGATTATTAGCTATCGTCCCCAACACGTGGCTGCAGATGATGAGTGGGTATGGATAGTAAAACAGCATGATTGTTCTGGTCCGACACTCTTTGTGAAGAACAGCTCAGTAAAAGAAGCTGTTTCTCTTGTTGTGGAATGTGACAGCAATCCTCCTCATTCTTTGTAATTTTTATGCACAGACCAACTCCCAAACCAGAGTTCACAAGGTCCTGTTTCCCTTAAAGGAGGGGCTGGCATCTGCATCACTTGTCCTAAATTACACGCATGATTTGATCCCTCAACGGCATTTCCAGGAAAACCCTCACAGCCGATATGTAATAGGCCCCTTATGTGAAAGAAGCACTCTGTTCTCTTGTCTTAGTTTGAATTTTCATCTAGAGGTATAATTTAAAAGGACTCATTGTGTATATGTGTGTGTTCACATATATGTCTGTGTCTGCACATATGCCAACAACTCCAGTTGGACTGTCACATAGTCATTGAAAAAGCATTCTGGTGACATATAAAGGAAAGATGCTTGTTCAGATAAACTACCCCGGCCTTCATCTTTTCTTCTGTTGGTGAAGTGTGTGTTGTGTGTAACAAGATTGAAGACGTGACTAAACTGACCTTGTGTGCTCAGTGTAGGTAATAAACGGGCCCAACACTTCGAGATCTGTCAAGTGATACACTACCAGAGTCCAATGGTGACACATGATTGGCTGAGCAAGCAGAGGGTAGATGTGTTTGAGTGTGTGAGACAGACAGAACATCTGTGGGTTTTCCACTGTGGCATGGCCAAGTTTACTTTGTCCTTTTCCTTTAGTCTACAAAACATGCCATCTCCTCTCTGCTCTCCGTCCGTGTCATTTCTGCATTTCCTTCTTAAATTTCTAGCACTTGCTGGTGAGACGTTGATGCAGCGTCGTTTAGGATGTGAAAGTATGAATAAGCATAAAGTGGTCTGTGGGTGTAAAGTGCTGTATGTGGAAGTGTTTGTGAGTCAGAATTCAAGTGGATAGATTAGAGCATGAATGCTTTGTGCGTGGGGAACGTGTGTGTGTGGTTATACGCTAAGACCCTTTCAGCCCAGTGACAGGCCAGAGGAAACACGCACAGGCTTGAAGTTTGTTCTGATGGCTGAGGTTGGAACAGCCAGAATGCTGCATTGTGATGTGCAGATGTAACCATCCTCTGACACGCAATGTATGCATGTAACAATTCTATGCCATGACCAAAATTTACAGTTCACAGCTAAAACGGGTCATCTGCTCTGCATATGGCATCTCTTCAAACTGCTTTTAAAGGAACATACCGGCAATTTGGAATGTTTAAGCCCAATAAATACTACCTGCGTACACGTTACATTACTGACAACCAATTTCCAAAACATAAAACCATGTGTTAGTGTTTCTGTAATTTTGCCAAATGCCCTAATCTTTAAAAATCAAATGGTCAGGTGATACACCCACCTTTAAATAGTTCACCTGTTAACACATATATCTGAATGTGAAAAGGACGGTTGTTTTTAATTACTTGGTAAAAGCCGTCTTCTCCTGGGACTGTATTACCTGGCGGAGACATTGACTTCTGTGCAGCTCTGTGTTGGACCAGGTAAATAAAGTTACTTTGACAAAAGCTGAATAGACGTCGCACTTGCTGTGATGGATTACTTATCTCAAGCATATTTCAGGCTTCTACAAGTTGATTTTAATAGCGTGCTGGAATAAACTAAAACCAATGGCAGTCTGGAAGGTAGGAAAAAAATTCTAAAATTTACTTCTCTGTTAGTATGTTTTGGGAAATGATTGTCAGTAGCATAATGTGTCTGCGGGTTGTATATTTTTGCTGAAATCCACAGAATTGCCGGTATTGTCCTTTAAGCAAGAATGAAAGAGAGAGGTGCTGGTTTTGAATTGAGCTGTCTCAGTGTTATTAGTATAAAACATGGTAGTCTCATCCTCCAAAGAGTGGTGGTGGTCATCCACACACACACACACACACACACACACACACACACACACACACACACACACACACACATGCAATCTGTCAGTTGCGACATTAAATTTTGTATACAATGGTGTGCTTCAGCTGTAACATGCTAGAACTATATATACAGACAGATTTATTAACGAAAAAAGCAGGTGCTGGGTTTTCGTCAAGCGAGCATACATGTTGGAGAAAACGAGGAAGGAGATTAGAAGGTAGATGTAGCGGATTTGAAGTGGGGGGGCGGAAATGCTTTGTTAAATATTTAAACCATTTCAGAACAAAACGTAAGAAGGATGAGACGGAGGGGACGATGAAAACGACATGACAGGTGTGCTGCCATGTGTCTTGCAGTGTTTACCCGGCAGATACAAGCAAGAAGCTGGAGCGCAGCTACGAACGCGAAGAAAGTGAACTTGGTGTGCCTGATACCAAATATAAACAAATTGTTGGCGAGGGAGCGTCTTTGTGTGAACAGTTTGTGCTTGCCCATGCATGTGTTTATCATCTGTAAAGATTAGGTCATACATTGGTTTAAGGGGGGGGATCAGCCACCAAAGAGACAAAGGAGATGAGTTGTCACCCTCTGGTAAAGTCGGAATACGCTTTGCCGACTAAAAAACTACACGTGTTGATAGCACAACAGCCCAGCTTCAGCAGATCCACAGCCTGTACTTAAGTTTTGTGCTACGTTGAAGTGTGATATGTTTCAGACACATGTTGGTAATGAGCTGCGTAGAGGAAGGCAGGCAGGGGGATAAAAACCCCTCATGTTCTAGCAGTCAGGAATGTATGAGCAACACGGTTCACACCATACCACAGACATGCTGTCTACTCATGTTTAATCATCATTAAGACAGAAGAACCACTGAGTCTTTGTGTGCATGTTTAGGGTTTTCACATTGTATTTGAATGTAAAAAATTCTAGTAAACTAAATTACTCTGCTGGCATGGCTATTTATGGTCTTTAATTGAATGTGTGCTTGCGGTGGATCAGTAAAGCATTTGCACTTTGGCAAGCAGAGGCAGACAAGTCGTCTCCTCCCAAGGCTGCGAGCCCAGTGCGGGTCCAGTCTCTACGCGGCTAGATTACAGAGTGGACTCTGGTGGTACATGAGCCGAGACAACCAAAGACCTCAACACATCGGGGCTGCTCTGGGCCTCAAATAGCTTACAGAACCAGTGACCACCTTTCATATTAGGCCTAGCTGCATTCGTATGCCACATCTGAATGCTAGTTATTTGGGAGGGGAATCTTACTAGCCACCCCTCAAACCCTCAGCCCATTTTCTTAGTTTAGATGCGGCATTTATGCTGTGCTATGTGGTATTGTTGAATTAGGCAGGAAGTTGAACGAGGGTGCTAATTTGGATTGTACATATAATTGTGTAATGTGTGCATGTTTACGTGTTTACAAGGGAGAGTGAACCGAGCCAGGCCGGCTGCAAAATGCCTAACCAAGGCCAGGAGGTAATGGTCTGAGTGGAGTAGCTCTAAAGTACGTTGATGTCATATACAATGTCTAGTAGAAATGCAGTGCCTTTACTCTCTCAGTCGGCCATGAAGAGCATTACAGACCAACACAGACTAAAAGAATATAAGCCGCACAAGTGTACATCTGAAAGCTTGGATCTGGCTTGTTCCAGTATGTTGGAATACATTAATACCTCGTCTGCTTCTGCAATAGCTTTAACTCCTCATCTCTTTTACCCCTGAAGGGATTCTGAAAAGCATGGTTAGATGTTTCTACAATTCTCAATTCAATACAGGGCTGCTGATTGATGGAAAGATGTGAACTACTAATTATCCATGTCGCGTCTTTTCTTGGCCTCTGGTCTTTAGGGTTTCATGCACCAACCTCTCTCGGTCCTGCTCAAGCAGAGTGGTGAGGTTGTTGCTTTTCTGGACGAAGGCTCTGTGGCTCCTCTCCTGCTCTTCTAGCTTGCTTAGGGTGTCACCGTGAGCATGGGTCACCTCCACAAACTGCTCCAGCATTAGTCTGGATGACTGCTTCTGTGCCTCCACCAAGGCATTTAACTGAGAGAAATGGGGGGAAAGAGAGACCTGTAAAGAGGAAGATGTCTGGTACATTGACTTGGGGAAGACGTGGTCAGTCTGTGTGTAGTACACGAATGTGGTAAGTGAGGCTCCTATTACTATAAAAGTAACAATATGGTCATAGTTAGTGTTTGTTACTGCAAATTCCAGTTACTGCATTCAATATGTGCAGTTCTATATCATTGGATCCAATACAACAAACCAAGCACAAAGATCAGTCACACTCATGTGATGTATTAAAGGACCATACCGGCCATTTTGCATGTTTGAGCCTAATATATTCAATTTCCATACATGGTATGTTACTGACAATAATTTCCCAAAGGATTAAACCGCATTTCAGCTTTCCTGATATTTTGCAAAATCTCTTAATCTTTCAAAATCAAATATTCAAATATTCAAGNATTTCAGCTTTCCTGATATTTTGCAAAATCTCTTAATCTTTCAAAATCAAATATTCAAATATTCAAGCGATACACCCATCTTAAAAAGCAATGTTTTGCCTGCTAATAGTTATGCAAAATTATGAAGTCACAGTCATTTAAATTTTTTAATAAATGCAGGTCTTCTTTTGGGACTGTATTCCCAGTGGAGACATACATTCACTCCGCACTTTTTATTGCGCTTAAACTCTAAAATTACGTAACCTCAAAACAAAATTGAATATATGTCTTGTTCACAATGATGGATTACCTATCCCAAGAACATTTCAAGTATCAACAAGTTGATTTTAATAGCGTACTAGAATGAACTGAAACCAATGGCGGTCTGGAAGGGAGAGAAAAAAAAAATTGACTGTTCCAATAGTATGCTTTGAAAAATGATTGTCAGTAATGTTACGTGTATGAACATTGAATATATTAGGCTCAAACATGCAAAATGGCCGGTATGGTCCTTTAAGCTCAATAAATACTTTCCGCTTTCATGTTACTTTAATCACAACCATTTTTCAAAACATAAAATCATATTTGATTTTCTTGTTATTTTGCCAAATGTCCTAATCTTTCAAAATCAAATGTTCAGGTGATACCACCACCTTAAAATTCAATGGTTCACCTGCTAATGCATGTCCAAATGTGAAAAGGACGGTTGTTTTTCATTACTTGGTAAAAGCCATCTTCTCCTGGGATGATATTCCCTGTCAGAGACATACATTTTCTTCTGTGCAGTTCTGTGTTGGATCGGTTAAATAAAGTACCTTTCACAAAAAATAAGAACAGCGTTTGGTTCACTGTGATGGATTACCTATGTCGTGGGAAGTTTCATATCTCTACAGTTGATTTTTAATAGCGTACTAGAATAAACTGAACCTAATGGCAGTCCTGAAGGCATGAAAAACAAATCTAAAATGAACCGCTCCAGTAGAACATTTATAAAAAGGTTGGCAGTAATGTAACGTATATGCGGGTTGTATTTATTGGGCTCAAACATACAGAATCACTGGTAAGCTCCTTTGCCATGAAATAATACTAAAACTAGAGAAAAGTAGTACAAAGGGGAAAAACAGCATGTCATTAATTACTTCTCTTATTTGAAATAAATGTGACCTTTAAGAGTGATATTAAACATAAAGTTTGATGACGCTGGATATTACTGATTCAGGTTTAGGTTATTTCAGCTGTTTTTTGGTACCTTAGCCATTGACGTTTTGTACACATCCTGTTGGTGGTCCTGCTGGGCCTGGAGAGAGTCTCTTTGCAGGGCACACAGCACCATCTCTGGTACTCTGATATCATAATGGGTCTCCAATAGAGCTGAATGTGTCTTCTCTGCTTTCAGTGCTGCGCTTTCCTCCTCTCTGGCCTGGTGTGAAAAATGTTGCAATAGAACGCTGGTTTTACCTTCGATATAACAAAAGAACGTCTCACCCTGAGATTTGTCAGTTTCTACTTCAGACCGAATGCATGATTGAGGTCAATAGTTGATCTTACCTGTAGCTCTCCTTCCAGCATACTGAGCAAGAACAGCAAGTCATCGCGGGACAGGTCTTCTCTCAAAAGTCTGCCATCCCACTTTTCTCTCCTGTCTCGCTTGATTTTGTCCCTCTGGCTCGGGATTTTCAGGCGTTGGACAAGGCGAAAGGAGGGCTCCAATTTGCGTGGATTATGATGACCTTGACTCCAGGAAGTCATTTTGATGCTTTTACTATGTCTTTAAACAGTCAGCCTAGTAAGAACAGAAAAGTGTGAAATCATAAGAGATGCCAGCTCTGTAATGTCCTTGTTGCTGTTCAGCTGTTACTTCAAAGTGAAATGTTGGCGTTTGAGGAAAGACACTGAACAAGGCCATTTTGTCATCGTAACAAATGCAGTCCTAAGTGACCCAGTGGATGCAGATGAGAGTATAACACTTCACGGGCTTATCCAAAGTCAGAAAGGATGTCAGTTAATGTTACTGAAACAAATCATTGTGTAGGCTTATGTCATCTCATAGTCTTCCTCTTAGCACATTGACAGCAGTCACTGTTAACTTGGCAGATGAAAAAAGGGTGCCAGAAAATAGGGCCTTGATTACTGACCATATGAGGTGTGTGTGTTTGTGTGAGTGTTTGCTAACTCAGCAGGGTTCTGCACCTTCGCTTTCTTATCCCGTATTTAGAGACGGAATGCAAGCAGGTTTATATTGGTGAGAAATGATGTCATCTCTTTGTTTGCTTTTTCTCCCTTTCTAGTCAAAACTCTCACATTGGCACAGAGCGTATTTTAATCCCTATTTCATCAAGCTCCTTTACTGTTTCCCAACTTGTGAAAACAGATGGACAGGCAATTAAGTGAAACTCTTAAAGTTTCCAAAGGCACATGACTAAAATGCAGTGGTTTTTGACTGTGATCAAGGCCACATCACTCCTTTCTGTGTGCTTGTTTGGAAATCTACTACTGAACAAACGAGTAAATAAGCTCTCTGTCACGGTCTTTCTCCTGTTTCTCAGTCTTTCACTCTGTTTTTCAATCTCTCACACACACACACACACACACACACACACACACACACAGGCAGGCAGGCAGGCATCAGTTGCTTAATGTCATCAAGACTTAAGAGCACTCAACTTTCTCTGAAAAAAAAAAAGAAAAGAGGAACAGTGATACATCAGGGAGGAATATTGTCCAAGAAAAACAGGCAAAACCAAAGGTGAGTTCACCCTTTGTTTCTGGATTGTAGCCAATGTCAACCTTCATGCATCCACACTTGTGAGAATGTTAGCTTACATAATGTGTTGTTTCTGCATGGCAATATATTTTTCTCTTTCTGAGAGTGACACCTCCCTTCCTCCTGATAACGTTTTGGTATCGATCAGAAAGACAGATGATGCTGTCTCAGCTTTCACCCTGTTGCTTTGCTCCGCTCGTTGTCAGCGACGAGACAGAATGAAGACCAGAGTCGGCGGAGGGAAATGGTTGAGGTAACCTTAATCAGTCAGCTTCAGTAAGGTTAGCTGAGGGTTGGTACAGATTAAGTTGGACAAGATGAAGACATGCAGCGAGCTGATTTGAGTTGGTGATCTTTGGCGCATTTTTCTCTGCTGGCCTAGAGCCTGTTTCCTTTGGACCTGAGTGTGTATAGTTTTTTTTCTCTGGTCATTCATCAGTGGTGCTGTTAATGTGAACAGTCAAGACAAGACACGCGGTGCTGTTTCCTTACCCTTGGCCTCCAAAAGACTGATGATGATGAGGCCTGAACACTTCACAGTTCACACACACACACACCACACAGATGATGAGTCAGATTTTCTTACTTTCCTTAGTGCACTCATAATGTCTAGACAATCACAAGCTCCTGCCCACACATTGCCAGGCATGTGCACATACCTCTATGCTTTAGTTCTGGCTCAGAGCCAGAGTTGGCCTTAGTAATGGGTACCAGGGTTGCCCCACTGAGGACCTGCTGGCAGGCAGGTTGGCAGCCGCACACGTGGCTGGCCGCCTCTGTTTATTTATCTGAACACCACCCAGGGCTGCATGCCTGCATCCTGACTGTTCATCTGTGTCTACTCTAAAGGGCACCAGCTTGCAATAAAACATTTACACTTACAAAAATAATCTCCCTTTCTGCACTCCATCCCAAGCCAAAATCTGCTGCACACAGGTGGCATTTTAAAGGACAATACCAGTGACAGTGCATGTTTGAGCCCAATATATACAACCACACACGCTGTCACTGACGACCATTTCCCAAAATATACTACTGGAGCGATAAATTTTTGGATTTTTTCCCCCTTCCTTCCAGAGTACCATTGGCTTCAAGTCATTCCAATACGCTACTAAAATCAACTTATAGAGACTTGAAAGACACTTAAGATACATAATCATCACAGCGAACACTATGGCTATTAGATTTTTTTTTTTATTGAAGTAATTTCATTTAACCGATCCAACACGGAGCTACCCTGAAGACTATATTTCTCTGCCAGGGAATATAGTCCATGGAGAAGACGACTTTTACAGAGAAATTAAAATGACCGTGCTTCTGCAATCATTACTGACAACCATATCCCAAAAAAGAACTGTATTTTAGCGTCCCTTTTATTTTGTCAGTGCCTCTAATCTTTCAAAATCAAATGTTCTGGGACTATATTCTCTGGTGGAGACGTACATATTTTTAGATGCAGCTCCAGGTTAGGTTAAATAATACGACAAAAAATATTAATTACATATCTTGTTTGCTGTGATGGATGACTTATCTTAGGCACGTTACAAGTTTCTACAAGTTCATTTTTACAGCGCACTGGAATGACTCAAAACCAATGGCAATCTGAAAGGTAGGAAGAACAATTGTAATATTTACCACTCCAGTAGTATGCTTTGGACAATGGTTTTCAGTAACGTAACATACATATATATTGGGCTTAAACATGCAAAACTACAGCTATAGTCCTTTTAATAGATATTTGTTCAGCAGTAAGCAGCTGTGACCGATTACAAACCAGAGATTCCTTTGAATACTCAAAGGAATTTATGATCTGGACTTTTGGCTCAACCTAGAATTGAATCTTTTCTTGCTCTCTAGATCTATGAATGAAAGGCACCTTATATAGAAAGGTGCCTTATATTTGTCAGTCCTCTGTCAGTCATCTTTGAAGTCTAGCTTATCGTTGTGTTGTTGTAAAACTTAAATGAAATAGAAGTGGTGAGCAAATAGCTTTTAATAGAGGAATGCAGTACATCAGTGAACTGTCATTGTGGGATTTTTTGTTTTTAATTGATTTTTAAAAAATTAAAAACAGGGCATTTCATGTATTTCATGTATTTAACATTTTTAAAAAATGAATACTAAAAATGAGTTATACCATCTAAATGAGTAGTCTTGTTTTATGCTTATTGCCACTTTCTTGTGTTTGCTTATATTTATGGATTCATTAATTTGTTGGTGATCTTTCCCGCACTCTAATCATTTAGGTTTATTAATCAAAGTTAAGCGCAGGCTTGCAAAGCAAACAGAGCATTTTGCAGCCAGTGATTTAATGAAATATGGTCAACATGATTTTGTTCTGATGTAAGGTGTTTCTTGTCAAAAGATTCCTCACTGAATATGAAAAACATGAACCCCTACCTCTTGTGTTTGTGGCCGTGCTTGTGCGCATACATGCACTTTTTGCACTAATACACACGTTTGACCCCTCTTTTTACTCCATTTCAGATTCGAGATTCCATGAGTATTGCATCAGAGTCCTGCACTGGTGATTGATAGAGAGCGAAAGATGAGAGCCATGTTACAAATCTCATCCATATGATACCTGCCACTGGGGGATTTAGAAGGGAAATGAAGAGAAATGAATGCAAAGATTAGGATTAGGCATGAAGGTAAAAACACAGAGAGAGAGAGAGAAAGGCAGAGCTTTGGTCATGTTAACAGGCCGAACAAATAAACTGGAAGGGAGTCAAAAGCCTTGGTGCGTAAGTTAAAAGTTGGCAGCAAACCTTGGTTGGGGCCTTCGAGGGTACCAACACTTTGCGAGTTGCAGCTCATTGTCAAGGTATGTGAAGGTTTTTGGGTCTTGGGTTGTAAAAGTCTTAAAACTTTGGATAACCTCAGGATATATAGGAAAGAGTCCAACAGCCATTGTTACAGACATTGCAGTCCATCTGCTTAAAATCTCGGAGCATCTGACTCCGCTTGTAAGCTGAGAAACTTATATCTTATAGTGCCACATCATGAACGCGGCACATAAGGTGTCTCGCAGCCCCGTCAAGTCATGTCAGCAAAGTCAAAGATCCCTTCACTCAAAACCATTTTTGTTCTGGTTCCTGTCCTGAATGTTGGACTTTGATTGTATAAATTGATGCTCAGGCAGTTTGTCACTAGAAGCCTGTTTTCATATTCCTCTGTTGAAAGAGAAGGGCTTCTGTTCTTCCTTTAAAATATGATTTCACTGCATATACAAGCATAACATATATCACAATATAGTTGAATTCAATCACAGTGATTCTATAGCAAATCCTACTTTTTAAAAAGTTAGATTCTTTGATTTGAAATTTTAATAATAGAACCTTCAGTAGCAAGCACTGGTTATATGGTGTATGTAGTGCTCCACCTGCTGGTCATATTTTGTCCCTGCAGTTTCTCATATCTAGGCTTTTAGCTTTAAAGACTAACATTAAACACTTGTATTGAAATAGTCATCTAACATTTCCTACTAATGCACAGACGAAACACTCAAGGATTCAGCTGTTGTGATTTGATGCCTTATTAACCATCCAAGACAATGCAGATCCTCTTTGGACTTTATTTTTTCACTCCTATCTTTATTTCATCCTCAATTAGCCAGTCTGAAAGATATTATGTAGGACAAGGCTTCGTCTCCCAACACCCAGCAGACAACAATCAGCGTGCTACAAAGTCAAAACATTGAGACTGAATGATTTGAGAAGCAAAACGTTGCCAGCTGAATGTGTTACCACAGACTGTTATTCTTCCTGTCTTCCAGTGACTCATTCCACCGTGGCCGCTTGTTAATTTTATGCTTACAGGCTTAAGTGTCCATTGATTTAGCAATAACATATGCTCAGTAGTGATTTTGAAGAGGAAGCTGCACGCCTCCAAATCAGTGCGCCTTCAATTGCTACATCATGAGGTGAGTTGTTGATCATGGAAACAACCTGTGAATTGATTTCATAGAAAATGCAGCATTTTGCTACAGAAATTCCTGCATTGTGACATAACTGTGAACACAACACCGTACATTTTATCTGCTTCAAGCAAATCTGTTGGGGGGTGTTTGGAAAGCAGAATTGGACATTTGAGCCACTGGCCATTGGGTGTAATTGGTTTGACTTATCCATCTGTACAGGGCAGTTATACCCTTTAATCAGACTAACAGCAGAGTGATTGAAAGCTTTTCTGAAGCCACGAGTTCCTCGCCACAGAACCACTACGGACAGAATTTAATGCAGCTGTTTAGGCACAGTGCCTATGTACACGAGTGTGCGCATCACCCTAAAACCTGAAAAACCATCACAGAGCTATTTGTCTGGAGCCGAAAGACTCACCCATTTCCTGAAACCAGTCGATTGATTGTAATTACATCCAGCCAGCACTGTCAACCATCCATTAAAACCAGTCACTTCTATTGATCATCCATTAAAGACGACCACGCTGTCCCATTTCTCCTCATCCGATCCCTCTCTACAGCCATTGACCTCCATTGATCTCACGTTATCTGAACTGTAAACTGACTGACCGTAATGCAGACAGTTTTGTCTTCGCTCTCCACCATCTGCGGCTGTGGCCTGCAAGCTATTAGGGCAAAGGTTAAGCAACACTGAAGACATATTCGTATGTTAAGGGGGAAGCTTGCATGAAGTCAGCGTAGCGTGCCTCTCGCCGTGGATTTGAGTGAGGATCATGCAAATCATGAACGCGGATTTTGCTGGATGTACTATGATTTACACTTTCTGACTGACAGTTTCATGTGAAAGATTTGGATAAGCATGATAAAGTGTGGGGAAGAGAAAATATTAATCTTCTCTCTTCTCTTTTTTTTTTTTTTTTTAANTTTTTTTTTTTTTTTTTTAAGATCACACCAGCATTAGCACTAATGGAACTGAATATCTGAACATTTTTGAATCCAAAATAAGAGAGTTGCTGCTATTTGGTCACTAATTTGATGCTCATGTGCTGCTAATGCTCTAATTTTACATTGAAAACATTTGTGCATAAGTGGCTTTTAATTTTTATTTTCATTTTCAGGCATGGTTTTTCATTTATCATTTGTATTTTGTTCACTGGCTTCTGCTACATTAGCATGACAAATCTAAAAATCTCTTCTGTGTAAATTTAGAGCTTCTCTAGTAAATACTGTATGTAAATATTGTTACTGTGTGCACTGCACACATTGAGGATGCCACAGCTAACTTTATGCCTAATAGCACTAGCCTGTAACTGTGATATATTCTTAATCTTTAACGTCTTTAAAGCAAACCACTTATAATGCAGTTTTTCCATATGTCATTTAGTAGAGCTCGTATATAGCAGTGTGTGTGTATTAGAAGTTCAGATGGGCAGAAATGACACTGTATTTGGCTGTATTGTCCTGTATTCATGAAAGGACCATTTATAGTTCCTGACAACAGTTTTGTTTCTTTTAATAACCAGTCTTTTCGTAGTATGTACTCTACAAACTCACCTTCTCTGCTCTCAGTGCTTTGTAGCCTAGAATTTGTGTTTCCAGGTTCACAGCCATTTAAGAGAGAAATATCAACTCTGTCCCACAGGGTGAATCCACTTCTTCTCTGACCTGACACACTCTCTTGTCTACATTTTAGACACACATTCAAACAAAACACGTGCTTGCATTCTGCTTAATGTATGGATGCACACTGTTCCTGATTAAGTATCCAATACCATCCCCCCGCATAATGCTCAAATCAATGCTGAAGCAGCAACTCGGCATGCACAGCAGTGTTGAGCGGCTCTCTGAGCTGTTTGCTAAATTGATATTTGCGGTGTTACTGAAATTAGAGCTGGAGTTTTAACATGCTGTCAATCTGGCACCATCCTTTCTTACCTGGTGCCTGAGACCTGGAACATTCTGAGGCCGCAAGCATGTAGCAGCAGAGAAATAATCAGGAGTGTTTCACTGCTCGGTTAACAAAGTGGTGTAAGTAGATAGCAGCCTGTTTTGTGTCAAATCAAGACCATAAATTCTGCCAATAGTAGGTGCAAATCGCATCAGTGTTAGAAAGGTGTTAAACATTTCACCTTGTGTGCAATTGGCTGGTTACAATTTTTTATCCTTATTATACACAATAAAAGCTGCTTACATGATGAGCAGTGTAAATAAAGAACTCTTCCTCCTACACAAGTAAAGAAAAGCCAGGTCCCACTGATAAAAATACAAGCAGGGAGATAAACCTTACCTCCTCCAGAACAGGTGGACAGGTGACGATACCTTTGAGTATGGTCTATTTTTATAATGTCTTTTCATGAAGTCCTCCCTTGGAATCCTTTTTTTGGTGCCCTTTGAGTCTGTTCTCTAATTAGGCTTCCTTCTTCCCTCCTCACTTGTCTTTGCACCTTTGTATCCTTACAACAGTCTGGGACAAAAGCCAGGAGAGAAAGGGGTGTGTGTGCGTGTATGCGTGCGTGCGTGCGCGCTGAGGAAGGAGACAGGTTGTACGGAATGGATAGCTTGATCCATCAGTAGTGGGGGGNGGGGGGGGGGGGTCCTTCAGGAGAAGGAGCGCATGCCCTGACAGACGACTCTAACAAATAGGTTAAAGGATGAAGGTCTGGGGATAAAAGAGGGAGTGAAGGAGGACAAGAGATGGAAAAGGGTGTGGCTATGGAAACATGAATGAATGTCCCTGGATTTGCTTCCTTGATACCTCATCCTTCACTCATCTGTTTTACAACAATGGACCCAAGAAAGACTGATGAAGGAAAAGAGTTGAGTGTGCGATTAAGATTGAATGGAGAGACAATGAGATGGGACATTGGAGAACAACACAAAGTCCAATACTGGGGATTGAATGAGTTTTCTGTGACACGGAGGGGAAAATAGATGCTGTTGGACCTGATGTTCAGAACTAAATTAGGAGCTGTCTTACCCTGAACTACCCACAGTAGGAACTATGTGCTTCCTTCTTTCCGTTCACATTCCCGCTGCACTTTATGTACCATGAAGATTATGGAAATTAGAGGAAGTGACATGTATAACAATGCAGCTGCTATAAATACATTTCCACATGCATCGAAACTTCACCGCTACATACACAACAACAAAAGCAATGGAGGGAATTGAGGAGATTGTTTTCTTTGTTCTAGAGTTCATCTAAATAAACTCTAAATTCATCTGTTTTCCTCTAGAAAAGAAAAATGGACAGTTGTCTCTGATTGGGTTGAGGGAAGCGTGCATCTAACCAATCAGTGATGTTTGGCCCTCCAGGCTCCACCCATCAGTTCCTACCTACTCTCAATTGATAAGATGACAAGAAATATGGCACATCTTCACACAAGTGTTTTGGGTTGGGTGGGAAATTGGATTTTGAAGCATGTTGTAGCTTTGGCCACGCCCCTTTCAGTGATGTCACGGCAGTTGTTTTATATAATCTCCTCATCTACCCTGTGTGACTCAGCTGTTTAATGGGCAGAATAATATCCCTGCCATGGCTTGGAAACAAGCAACATAATAAAAATACGAAACAGATGTTTGTAAGAACACACAGGGGTTCTTGGAGTCCAGAGACCGCATATTGATGCAGTTTTAGTCACAGGAAAGGTTGAAGAATAAATGGAATAAACCTCATAAAGACCCTGATTTATATACCTGTCATACAAGAGGAGCACATATGATACTCATAGCATATGCACGCTCAACCTACATTTGACCCATTCATAAAACTGCTGTCATGAATCATCATTGTTCAGAGACTTCAGTGTCACTGCTAAACTACAGGATCGCATAAAATTCTACAGAAATGCATTAAATTATCACACATTCGATTTCTCTATCACACGCTTCCCTCGCCCCTCTTTTGCGGTCAGTCTCTTTGTTTAGACTCGCCAGGTAAATCATTACGTAGCCTAAATTTCAGTAACATTGACCAAAGTTTCTGGTAGAAATGCATGTTCATCAAAGCCAACTTGCATCCTGCATTCAATCTTGTTTGATAGGAGGAGTCAGAGCCAGGTTGGATGATGCAGGTTGCCTCATTCTGATGGTCCAACATGTCTTAAATGTGGGCAACAGAGACATTTATAGTCCAAGATGATAAATCTTAGAAGAAATCTTTGGCTCTTATAAGGCACTTGTGAATTTTAGGACTTTAAATGTTGAAGTATGTTAAAAATGCACATTCACTAAGGAAGCTGCAATGAAACCTGCAGATGTATTGTTCATTCTCTAGCACTTGCATGATGCCAGGTTATTTGTGTGCGTATACATAGTCGACAGGGGTTCTGGGTTGCTCTGGCATCCCTTGTTTTTATAGATTCTTCATCTTGCACAACCCTCAGTTGAAGTTTAATGCATAATGATGTAATAAGCAAGTTTCCTGCTCTCTTTTCAGATGCGCCTGAGGTGGACGAAGAGATAAAACAAGAGACAGAGCCGGCAGAAAATCTAAACACACAAACAAAGAAGAGGAAGAGTTCAACTGAAAAAATAATCAAGGCAAAGAAGAAAAAGAATGAGCAGGTATTCTAATCTTTTGTGTGTGTTGTGGTTTGCTCGTAGGCTGTTATGCTTTTTAGTAGTTTTAGAGTGATTGGTTCAAGGTTGTTTATTTGTCATCTATACACATTGTGTTAATGGCAGTAAAATGTTTTCTGTTGTGACTCAGTCCACTGTGCAAAAATACACAATGCTAAGGATAAAAAAATAGGATGAAAATAAGGATAAAGGATAGAATATACGAAGCTAAGGATAAAATATACAAAGTATGGAGATAAAAAAATATACAAAATTAAGGGTAGAAAATAGGATGAAAATAAGGATAAAGGATAGAATATACAAAGCTAAGGATAAAATATATAAAGTACAAAATATACAAATAAAATACAAAGTTAAAAATGGAAATGGTAAAAAAAAAAAAAAGATGCATGTACATATATGTGTCTGTGCAAAGTGTGCAGTGGTCCTGTTGATCATGTCTGTATATTATGTGGGGGTGGATGTCAGGGTTGGGGCTGCAGTTGTATTTAACACTTGGATTGCCTGGGGGAAGAAAGAAGCTCTTTCTGAGTCTTTTGGTGTTAGTTCTCAGGAACCGGTAACATTTCCCTGATCGGAGCAGTGTGAAGAGACCATGGCTATGGTGAAATCTGTCTTTCACAATGTTCTTGGCCTTGGTTCTGCATCGCGTGTTGTAGATGTCTGTGATGCTGGGAGAGAGCTCCTGCTGACTTTCTCTGCCATTCCTCTCCACTCGGAGCATACGCTGCAGCACCCAGAGCGTATCCTGCCACATGGACTACTTTTTACCAGCACAGCTCAATTTGTGAACCGCTCATCCAAACAAGTTCACATGCGATACTGCACGTCCTTGGGTCCTGAATTTCAACATCATACACTGCCAGGTTCTAGAGATATTGTTGCCACAGACAGAGAAACTGTCTTTATAGATAGAAGTTTAGCAAGTTAAAACATAACGAAGCTTTCAAACCACTAAATTGTCTTCCTCCTGAATCATATGCTTGATGTTTTTTTTTTTTTTTTTNTTTTTTTTTTTTTTTACAGAAAGAGTGTGCAGTTGCTCCGGACAAGAAGGAGAATGAGAAAGACAAGTCAGTAAAACACAAAAAAAAGAGGAAGGTGAGTATGAAGATGCTGTATAGATATTTGTCTAAAGTGAAGCTGTCTGCGTCTTGATGAATGTATTTTTTTTTTTTCCTAGAAGAAGAAGACGATAACGGATGTCTTGGCCTCGTCAGAGCCTAAGCCAGGCTGTCCAGCAGACCTGCAGCAGCTGGTCACTCAGTACTTCTCAGACAAATGCTCTGTGATCGAGCTGGAAGAGCACAAACTGCAGGGTGAGTCTGCAGGGATCTGAACTTTATAACGTCTAGGCTCGCTTGATACTTGGTGTTCTGTTGATTCAGCAGCATCTCTGTGTCCTGCATCTCCCAGACTCCTGTTTCCTGTCCAGTAATGACTTGACGCACAGCCTCTCGTCGTACCTGAAACACAGTGAGTGCTGTTCTGTGTTTAGTTTAACCAAAGAATATCTTTATTTCTATTCAGAGAAAGTCTCAGTTTTATTCCTGTTATTTGTAGTTTGTCCCAAGTGGGCGAAAGTTCAGAAGCACCACACAGACAAGAGTTCTGTAGTTGTGCTCATCGTTTGCAGTTCTGCTCTCCGATCCATTGAGCTCATCAAGTAAGTAAACACACAAGATAATTGCTGTTAATTCCTGCATTTACTGCTTTTACTTATAATTGTACACAAGTGCTGCTTGTTCGATGATGTCTCCAGGCTGCTGACGACCTTCAAGGGTGAAGCCAAAACAATAAAGCTCTTTGCAAAACACATTAAGGTAGATGAGATGATGGTTGCGCGTTATGATGATGATGATTTATACGCCATGTGATGGTTTTATTAAAACGAAACAAACATTTCTTTGTGTCTTTGTAGGTCGAGGAACAGATAAAGCTGCTCCAGAAGGGTATTACCCACATTGGAGTAGGAACACCCGGCAGGATCTGTGCTCTGGTTGAGAAAGGTAAAGTACAATCTCATTCTGTACCTTCAAATACTTAAAACCCTCTGAAAGTCTGTTTTTATTTTTGTTTTTTTTCCCCAGAGGGTTTACACTTGGAGGCGTTGCGCTACTTGGTTTTGGACTGGAACTGGAGGGACCAGAAGCTTCGAAGGATGATGGACATTCCTGAAGTGAGTTACTGCCCTCTGCTGGGAGGAATAGAGAGGGGCACTTTGTATACATTTACACTGATAACAGCAGTTGAAATTTTGAGGATTTTTCATTTCTTGGCCTGTGATGACTCATTTGTCCACACCCTGTGTCTCTTTCAGGTCAAAGTGGACTTCATGAAGCTGCTGGACGTTGGAATCCTGAACAAATGTAAAGAAGGCAAAGTCAAAATCAGCCTATTTTAACTGCACATTATAATGTGTTTATGTTTAAAGCATCAAGCTGACGTGTTTGTTCTTCACAACATGCCGAGGGACCTCATTCTGTTTATTTCCCTTTGTGGTGAAACCCGTCCTGTGCTTTTATTGTTTTCAGGAGATGAGGGCCTCATTTCCTGTCATTCTTAGAGGATCGAGGTTTCTCCTTTTTTCTAACAGCATTTCTATGAACAATCTTATATTTTTACAGTCATTTCCCAAAACAGCATTCAAGACCACATACAAAGCAAAGAGCTTGTTAACATCAGCTATCCATGGCGCCAAGTAAAATGAATTTGGATAATTGCAGGCCATGTTGCCTTTAAATCCATAAAATTTAAAGCATAAATGAAACACGACATAACAGAAGTATTTTATAAGGTTAAAATTCTCTGATTATAAACAAGCTTTAGCTTGTTTATAATCAGAACTGTGGCTCGTAAAAGCTTCCTGAATATGTGCATCATCAATCATTAATGCAAGTGATATAACTCAGTAATCATACTACCAATGAGATTAATAATATTGGAAGTATAAGCAAGGAGTATATGAAGACGTTATCAATTTAAAATCTAATCATCTACACTTTGCTCTATTATTGCTTTGCCATTATCACTATCATGCCTACGTTAAAATGATTTCAAACTTGGTAATGTTGCCTTGATTTTACCAAGAGGAGGAAGACAAATTGGCAGATAATTTGAAACTCCTGTAAGAATAAGAAGCTCCTCAAGATGGATTTGTCCAAGAAGATTTTGGGAAGCAAGGCCCATATCAATTGTGTAATGTTGTTTGCTCAGATTTGTAGTCCAACGCTTTGTCCCAGTGTGACAGATTAAATAAACGGACAATGAATGAAACCAACATCCTTCTGTTTTTTAACTCTGACCTGGAGATGTCCCCCCACTGAGAATGTGAGGTCATGAGTTTACTTGACCACTAGGAAGTCTCATTTATCATAACATCCTGCAGTAAAGCGGTCAAACGTGGCAAAGAAGAGGCCAGAACGAAGATATTTCCCACAGCAAAGTGTTACAAAGCCACAAAATACTCCTGTATGCTATTTAAAGCCATTACCAATGTGTACAAACAGAAACCAGCAAAAAGAAAATGACAAAAATCTGAACACAGAAAGCGGAAGTTAAGCAAAGGATTGTGGTTAATAAGTAACAGCCAACATTCAGCCAAAAGGTTTCCCCGCCCTGCAAGACCTGCTGGGACAATCTCTCAACAGAGATAACGTGAAAATAGAGAACAGGAAGAGAAGCTAGAGAGAGTCTGGGCGCTTTGTTTATTCACACTTTTAGATTTAAAGCTGTCAGACCCAAGTTCCTCTCCTCCTGTTATGGGCAAATCGAATGCCAACTCCGGGCCCCTGTCTCTGAGGCCAGACAACTCTGCTTTCAAACAGCAGAGGCTGCCTGCCTGGTCTCCCATGCTAACAGCTAACACCGTGCTGCCCTTTTTCTACTTCGTGGCCGTGCTGTTTCTGCTGCTGGGCGTGTGGCTGCTTGTTACTGTGCAGAGCATCCAGGAAATGAAGGTGGGTGAGTGAGTTTCAGAAAACTCCACGGGCTTATGACTAGGTCTGATGTCTGTAAATGTGCTGTTGTAAAATGCACACACATACACCACAAAGTGTGTGGTGTGTGTGTGGAGAGGGAGACATTGAACAGAGAATGCAGTAGTGAGTGCTGACTTTGTTTTAATCTGTTGTTCAATCAGTAAAACTTTTAACAAAGATGTTCCATTCCTTTTAAACATACCCTATGGTTCCTGTTTGGTGTACACTACAGGAATAGTGGAGCATTCTCGGTTTCTGATAAGCAGAAGCTGTAAAAACAGGCGTGTCATTGAGATGAAAGGTTGATATTTTGAATGAGATAAACAGGGACAGTTAATTCTCCATGTAACCTGTTCTTCTTCCTCCTCTTCTGTCTTAGCTGGACTATACAGAGGCCGCGACATGTAAAGCATGCTTTGAAAAGCGTAAAAATGTCAGCCACGCTTCAGAGACCTGCACTTGCATGGTGGTGTTCACCATCGACAAAGCCTTCAAGGTAAAATGACCTTTAGGGTTTTCCAAACAACTTTGATTTCACGTCACATTTCCAGGAAAGTATTAACCAAATCAGAGCTCAGCACAGCGAGAGGATTGATGTTTGCATCTGATGATCTGCCGTCACAGGGAGATGTCTTTTTCTATTATGGCCTCCGAAACTTTCATCAGAACCTCCGCAGATACATGGACTCCAGAGACGATACGCAGATGGTTGGCAGGAAGCAAAAACTTGAGGTAGCTGCACAACCTATTGATAATTTCAACAAAATAGTCGATACTACAATATTTGCCTGTGATTCCTATATTAAGAATTTGTCTTGGTCTTTATATTAAACGTTCTCTGAACAGAATCCCAGTACATACTGCTTTCCATTTGATCGGGACCAAAATGGACTCCCCATCGCCCCCTGTGGTGCTGTAGCTAACAGCATATTTAATGGTAAACACTATTCATAATGCTAAGAACTATATCATCCTCCATATTTATCTCAGTGCTTTCTCTAAGTGATCTTAATGTGTTCTCCTCCCAGACACCTTCCGTCTGGTCTATCATGGTTCTGGTCCCCCCTTCACTGAGGTCCCTCTGTTGCGGAGGGGCATCACCTGGTATACTGACAAAAACGTCAAATTCCGCAACCCAAAGACAGAGAACCAAACCCTGGCACAAGTGTTTCAAGGTGAACAGGGATGTATGTTTGAATATGTTTGAACCGTGGGTCTCAGGCCTCAGAGGGCAGAGAGGCTGCAGGTTTTCGCTGCAGCCAGACTTTCCTGCAGCTGAATTCACTGATTCACTCCTCTGATTGAGTGTGCTGATCGGTGAAATCAGTTCCAGCCCCCCTTCGACCCTGCATAGGATGAAAACTTGCAAACTCTTGGTCCTTCACGACACATGATTAACCCACGCCTTGAACAAACACAGCAAAGCATGACAATTCCGTTTCTTGTTGCTGCTGCAGAATAAGTTGTGTGAAATTTTCGCCCTGCAGGCACAGCACAGCCCCTGTACTGGCAGAAGCCCGTGTACGAGCTTGATCCCTTCGACCCCACCAACAACGGCTTCATCAACGATGGCCTGATTGTATGGATGAGGGAGGCAGCCTTCCCCAACTTCAAGAAGCTTTACGGGATTCTGTATCGTGCCGACGAACCTTTCACTGAGGGTTTGCCAGCAGGGACCTACAGCATCAACATATCCTACAGTATCCTTGAGCTTGTTTAACTATGTGTGTGTTTTTCATGGAAACTCTGGAGTAAGTTGGGAGGATTTTCATGGGGAGGGAATGAAAGACAGCAGGCCCCCCTGAGAGATCCTGAGATGTTTCCTATTTTGAGCACGTTTCCTTTGTCTTATCTCCGGTGAAGAGACTATTTGAAGGTTTATGGGCTGGCGATGTTCTCTTTGTGGTCGTCTGTTTTCAACCTTGACCTTTGCCTTTTCCAGACTTTCCTGTGCAGCACTTCCAAGGCAGAAAGCAAGTGGTTCTGACCACGCTGACCTGGTTTGGAGGTCAAAACCACTTCCTGCCCATTGCTTACCTCGTCACCAGCAGTCTGGTCCTTCTCTTAGCTGTCATCCAAACAGTGATCTGGTGGAAGTTTGGAAAGGATGGAAAGAACATGGAGGAATGAAGGTAAAGAAGCCCACAGGGATGCTGCAGAACACACAAGAAGCATAGAAAATGTTAATTGTTCCAAAGAGGAAAAAAATCCTAAGTGACAAGAACATTGAATGAGGAGAATGGATAATAAGGAACATTGGTAAGTATGAGAGCCGGTGAATAATCATAGGAAAACCAGTGAAGAATAATTTGGACCTGAAAATGATTTAAACGGTGCAGTAATGACTTAAAAGTGTGACAGCCTTAACTATGATGACATTCTCTTTGTTGAAATCCCAGTTGTGAAACATGGCTGTTATTGATAATGTCAGTTACTTGATGTGAACATGCTTAATGTTTTACTTTTAAACTTTTTTGATAGAATACTTTCACTTTAAATGTACATAATTTGATGAGTTAATGTACTGTAAACGTGCGTGGACGCTGCTGTTTTCACTCCTTAACTGCAAACTGGCAGAATGAAGTTTATGTGTAACAAAGAAAACAGAAAGAAACTAACCAGTTGTGTAACGCTGCAATTCTCAGAACTTTTCATAATGACAAGCAGCTGCATAAAGTACCTCAACGCTGCACTTCAGTAAAAGTAGAGATATCTTATTTAAAAATTTTTGTTACAAGTAATATTGCCCATTAGAAAAAAACAATGGAATAAAATTAAGGAGCTGTTGTTAATTGTACTCAAGTGTCAAAAACATTATTTTGATAATAAACCTGCTTGTAAGTTTTAAGTAAAAAAGGCCTTTTTGCCATTTGTTTTGCACAGATTGCAAGATTAAACTCAACTGTAGTTTTGAAAGCAGCAGGACTCAAACGTTCCTGCACAGCCAAATACATACACAAATGTGATTCAACTAACTTGGCTTCTCCAATACAGAATTATACCATTAACTGTCATTTTTTAGCTAATCATGCTTGAGTGGTAAGTGGTTATTAGAGACGCCTTTGTAAAACACCTGACACCCATTATTCTGTTTAATTAAGCAAGTAAATTGTCTTTACTTGGCTTGCAAGGTTCTGGCATTCTTAAAGTTAATTCTGGATTCAAAAATAGCCAAAACAAAACAGATTTCTCAAGAAACATGTCAGTCTATTTGTGTTTCGTTAAATGAAGGTTATTCCATGAGTCAGATTACCGAGAAACAGAATATTTCAAGCAAAGTTTCCATCACTGTTGAGAGAAAAGAACAAACTGAGTCTGACAGGACAGGAAAAGAAGCGGAAGGCCCAAATACACAACTCCTCATGAGGAAAAATTCATCAGTTAGTAGTTTGAATAACAGATGCCTTACAGGTCCTCAGTTGGCTGCTTCCTTAAAGGACCATACCAGTGATTTTGCATGTTTAAGCCCAATAAATCCTATCAGCACACGTTACTTTACTGACAATTTCCAACATAAAACTGTATTTTAACTTTCCTGTTATTTTGCCAGATCTCCTAATCTTTCCAAATCAAATGTTCAGGTGAGACACCCACCTTAAAATTTAATGGTTAGCCTGCTGACACGTCTGAATGCAGAAAGGACAGTTTCATTTCTCAGTAAAAGCCGTGTTCTCTTGGGATTATATTCCCTGCCGAAAACATACATTTGTCTTTGCAGCTCCATGTTGGACAGGTTAAATGGAAAGACATTAAGACTTTGTTTGCTGTGATGGATTATTTATCTCAAACATGTTTCAAGTCTCTGCAAGTTAATTTTAATAGCGTACTGGAATGAACTGAAACCAAAAACCAATGCAGTGTGAAATGTAGGAAAACATAATATTCACTGCTCCAGTACTACATTTTGGAAAATGGCTGTCAGTAACATGTATGCAGATTGTTTCTTGGGCTCAAACATGTAAAATCACTGGTGTGGTCCTACACACAATAAAGTATAGCGTTATTAACAATAAAAAACCTTCAGTAAAATATTCTCTTTTTATAAACTCTTTATTTCTCTATATACAGCCAGTGAAAGTCACAACCTGTGTGTGACTAGAGAGCACCTAGACCGCCTTATTGAGCATAATCAAAGCATCGATTGGTGGCACGGCAAACCTTCCAACAGATCAGGATGCTTTTTCTCTAAAAGTATAAAGCAGCTTGTTTCGTTCTCCTCCATCTGAACTTCTGTCACCCAGTATTTGGTCAAGTCAGTACCACAGATGGATGAGAGAGGAATGCAGTCCACTGTGGCCTTTGATTACCGTCGGTGCTTCAGACAGTGAATGAACATGTCCTACTACAAATATAAACCATGTTATGATTCGTCAAAAAAAAAAATGAGCACGCAGGACTGCAATGTAGAACGGCTTAATACACAGATACAAAAACGNCAAAAAAAAAAATGAGCACGCAGGACTGCAATGTAGAACGGCTTAATACACAGATACAAAAACGACTTAAGACACACCCAAATACCCATTTACACACAAGACAATCACCGTAATGCATAGTAAAGCTAAAAATAAAAATTCAGCACAAACACAGGCAACTCTGACACAAAGTGTTTCTATGAGCGTATCACTTAAAACAAATTTATCCAACTACCTGCTTCTGTGTACCTTTTTCTCTAGGACATGCGACCAATTAATTAGGTCTTAAAAATTACTTTCCTCCTTTTTACATTAAGACTGCTTTAAAGGACCATACTGGCGATCGTGCATGTTTGAGTCCTACATATATATATATACACACACACAACCTGTTATACGTTACATTACTGACAGTTTCCCAAAACCACATTTTAATTTTCCTGTTATTTTTTCAAATCCACTAATCTTTTAAAATCAAATGTTTAGGATACACCTGCCTTAAACTTCAACATTTTGCCTGTTAACCCTTACACACAATTGTAGAAGACATGGTCATATAAATTTATCAATAAAACAGTCTTCTCCTGGGACTATATTCCCTTATGAAGACAATACATTTTCTTCCGTTTAACTCCATGCTTGACCGGTTAAATAAAGTTACTTTGACAAAAAAAAACAAATAGACAGTTCACAGTTATTGATTACGTATCTCAAGCATGTTTCAAGTCTCTACAAGTTGATTTTTATAGTATATTGGAATGAAATGGTTTAACGTAACGTGTGTGGATTACATATATTGGGCTCAAACATGCACGATCGCCGGTATTGTCCTTTAATTTATTTGGCTAGATTTGCAGTACTGGCACAGTCTGTGAAAATCTGATCATTTGGTCTTCTATAAACAGTAAGTTTATTTAGGGCAGTGTTTTTTTTGTTTTTTCAAGTTACTATACCTACACATCTCAGAGTCACTGTCACGTGTCAGCACCAAGTGTGAAATAAAGGTGCCAACAACAGTGCAACCACTGTTTTTTCATCTGTAGTCAGTCAATATGTTTACATGCACATTAAAACTGTGATTATACTCCGATTAATGCAATAAGTCTTTTCAAACGCCAAACACCATAATTAGATTGAAATTGCAATTTTAAATGGATTTATTCAAGCATGTCAACAATCTATTTCCTTATAATTGGAGTAAGCCTCCTCATCCTGACTGAGCAGACTCTCCCTTACAATGTTTAGTCTTAAATCATAGAATAATGTGCATGTAAACATACTGAGTGAGGTTTGTGGTGGGTAGATTAGGCTTACGTGTCTCTCCTTATCAGCAGGATGTGAAAGAAAAATAAATATCAGTAAATCATCCCAGAAGAGATTTTAACAGGCTTGCAGTGATGGAATTACTAAAACTATACACAAGTTCAAGTCGTTACAAAATAAGACAAAGCGTACCGTGGAAATCAGAGTGTCTCTCGACAGGAGGAATTCTTTGACCTTGGGGTAATAATGTGACATGCAATTCTGTTATGAACCCTTAAAACTGTGACAAATGCAATCTGTGTTCGTTTCAGATGAACCTAGTTCAGTATGTCACAGAGTAAATGACAATCACAGTTTCACAAAATGCAAGAACTACTAATCACAGAACAGGGACAAAGTCTTTATGAAACAGTAGTCGGCTCTCTCTCCTTTTCCTCCTTCCGTCTCCCACTCCCACACCTGACACTTACACATTCATCTTAGTGGATTCAGTGATAGGACTGTTATGGCGCGACACAAGCGGATTGTGGCCATGCAGAAACAAAATCGGCAATACAGACATCTCCAGATGAAACTAAAGCTAAGGTAGTGTTCGTTCAAGACTTAAGCCCTGGCTCAAGGGCTCACAGGTACACACCTCCTCTTCCTCCTCCATCAACCCTCTTTCTGGGTTGTAATTTGTCCCAATTCTGCTCTTCAGCTCTGTCCTGTTGGCTTAGTGCTACACTGAGGCACCTGATAGGTTAAGTCCTCAGTGGGCGTGGCCTGTCCAGTGGCACACTTTGGTGTATCGTACGCTGACTGGTCGCTGTCTGTCTGTGTGAGGAGGGTGGCAGGCCCGAAGCCGCATGCCGTGGAGGGCTGGGTCATGGAGGTGGTCCCCGATGAGTGGCAGCCCATATCAACCACAATGGGGGTAGCGTATTCAGCTCCTGAGGCTGGCAGGGGTTCTGCGTAGGCATGGTATATGTCTGGTGAGATGGGGGCGTCGTACAGGTCAGGATCTGTGTATCCTGGGTCCGGCTCCTCATCTGGCTTAAAGGTTGACCGTGGGCCTAATGTTGTCATGCCGCTCACCAGGGGCTGGGCATACTCTGAAAAACAGAGAGCATGGCATAAGATAGTAAAGTTTAAAATCATCTTATAGATAACAGATTATACAACATGAACAAGTCACCACAAGTACATTAATTTTCTTTTTATCTAAGCAGAGAAGAAAACTTAATCATCCAGTAATGCGCAAAATCGGACAAAATAGGACAAAATCGCTCTTAACTGCCCCCAAAAATGAAAACAAACCCAGCAGACATAGAAGTAGTTTCCGGTTCAGTCATCTACAGCAAAACACGGAGGCAGTCAAAAAAAAAAGAGTTGCTGATTAATTATTATTTAGTTGTTTATTTAAAATGGGACAATGCACATTAATAAGACCCTGGCAGCAGCAGAGTGCCACTGTAAATGTGCTGAGGTTAACCACAAGGCAACGCTGTCCCAACAACCATAAAAAATTCAAATCATTACATTTTTTAAAAAAAAGAGAGAAAAAGTCACATAAATAAAAATCTACTCTACATAAAAACTTTAAAAATGCCAAAAACAACACTTCTACAACATACATTACTCAGAGTCAATTTCATTAATGATTACAAATCTGTCCAGATTTCAGCCATGATTTTAGTTTACTATTGAAGGTTCCCGTAGAGGTGCAACTTCTAATATCCAAAGGCAGAGAATTCCAGAAATGCATTGCTCTTACTGAGAAGGCGGATTGTCCAGTGTTACTCTATCTGAATGGAATAATACATCCGTCCTTATCACAGCCCTGGTTTGACTGCAATTTCTGTCCATAGGTTGTATAAACTGTCGTAATGGAGGAACTGAACCTGTAAAATCTTAAAACAGAAGTACTGATAGAACTAATGAAGAGGAGGAATTGCTGTTACTTTCATTGGCTGCAAGATGGAAAAGATATTCGCCATTGTTTTTTTTCTATCCCTGTCGCTCTCCTGTCCTCCACACCTACTTCCTCTGCACCTTTTTGCTTGGCCAATCGTCGATGAAGGTACATTTACAGTATTAAAAAAAAAAAAAAAAAAANAAAAAAAAAAAAAAAAAAAGCTGTCCACGTTGTTTCAAAAATTGAATGGTGAGCAACCACGCAACCCTCTGCGGTCGGCGGTTTTGGCTGCAATTACGTCACATTTTCCGTGCACTCACTGTCGTATCAGCATTAAGTGTCAACAGACTTTAGGTATGTGTTGTCTCACTCCACATCTAGGTTGAAAGTACGACTGGCTACAAAAACCCACCATTTTCATGCCTCCAACTGGCAAAACATATTGTTTTATTGCTTTGATTTGGTTACTTGTATAAATATTTATATTGCCATATACAGTGGGGTCCAAAAGTCTGAGACCACATTGAAAATCTGTGATGTTTTCCATGTAAATCTGGAAATAATCATAAAGTCTGACATCATAAGAAACTGTTTGGAACATTGTCAAATCATGCTGGGATAACTGATCATCAGGTTTTGCACAAACTTGTGGAGTCCATGCCAGCTGGAGTGATGCTGTCATTAAAGTAAAAGGGGGGCATACCAAATACTAAGATATTCTGAAAATTCATGTACATTTTTCAAAGATTCAACTTTTCACTCAAATTGTTAAGATGATATTATCATTTGTAATGAAAAATCTTGTATTAAATTAAAAAAGAATGCAAAATAGAAGCGTTTTCACAGTGGTCTCAGACTTTTGGACCCCCACTGCATATATTTTTTAATACTGTCTTATATTGCAGGTTATGTATTTCTGTCAAAGCCCATCTAGGGACGAGTTTTGTAAATTAGCCTATAAATGCTAGGATATGTGACTGTCTATTCTATCTGTACTATGTAACCGTCCTTATAGAAATAAACACAAATAAATACATAAAATGTAAGTGAATACTAAAGCCTCAAACTTAACAGCTGCTGAGACTCAACGTAGACCATCTCTGACGAGTTGTCACAACACCATGAACACTCAGTGTCGCTTGCAGAGTGAACAGTTTTTTTGGTAACAGCACCGACCTGCAGGTTCTGCATGTAGTCTGGGCACAGCGACACCTCTTCCCGTCACCTCACTGCTGCTGTATCGAACTGAATCCTCACTTTCCACCATCTTGGATGGCAGAAGTTGCTTCATGCTCTTCCACCAATCTACAGCAAATATAAGTGTTAGTCACGGACACAAACCCGTCAACGTCTCTGCTCACCTCAGACTTATCAGTGTATCATGCAGAGTTATAACACACCTGTGCGATCCCAGTGAGGGAGATCGTATGTTCCCTCAGAGCTCTTTTTCCTATGAAGAGAAATTAAAGACACTGAGTATTAACTTAAGTCTTAAAGGGCCCTACTGGTGATTTTGTACATTTGAGCCATAAATACTATCTGCATACGCATTACTACCAACCAGTTTCCAAAACATAAAACCGTATTTCAGTTTTCCTGTTATTTTGCCAAATCCCCTAATCTTTCAGAATCAAATATTCAGGCACCTTAAAATTTAATGTTTCACTTGCTAACACTTATGCATGGCTGTAGAAGGCACAGTCGTTTTAATTTCTCAGTAAAAGCTGTCTTCTCCAGGGACTATCCCTGGCGGAGACATACTTGTTCTTGCATGCATGCATTTATCTTTCGTAGGCTGGACTACTGTAATGGCGTCTTTACAGGTCTGTGTAAAAAAGCAGTCTGAGCAGCTGCAGCTCATTCAGAGCGCTGCTGCTCGAGTTCTGACTAAAACTAAGAATGCAGCACATCACTCCATCCTCAGATCCCTGACCTGGCTGCCTGAGTGTCAAAGGATTGATTTTAAAATACTTTTACTGCTTTATAAAGCTCTGCATAGCTCAGGACCAAAATATACCTCTACTTCGTGTGAACCCTCCTCTCAGGTCATCTGGTTTTGGTCTGCTTTCTGTCCCAGCGTCAAAACAAAGCAGCATTTAGTTTCTCTGCTCCACAACTCTGGAACAAACTTCCAGAGGATCTCAAGTTTGTTCCAACTGTAAACTCTTTTAAAACCAGGCTTAAAACTTTGCTTTTTAGCACGGTTTTTAATTAAACTTTGCACTGCAACTCAATCTGGGGCCAATTAATTATTTTCACACTGCAACTGCAATATAGATTATTTTATTTTACCTTATTTCATCTCTAACTTTATCCTATTTTATTCTTGGTTTTTACATATTCTTTTTGTTTGTGTCAAGCACTTTGCATTGAATTTGAATTAAATGGTGCCATATAAATAAATTTCCTTGCCTTGCATTTGGTGTGTCTTGTGTTCAAACAATAAAATTATGTGACTTCAGCAAGAAATTTTTCATGTTCATTGCGATGGATTACGTATCTCAAGCATGTTTCAAGTCTCTACAAGTTGATATTTATAGCGTAATGGAATTAACTTGAAACCAATGGCAGCTGGAAGGTAGGGAACAAATTCTAATGTTTGCTTCACTACGCTTCAGTAGTATGTTTTGGAAAATGGTTGGCAGTAGTGTAACATGTATGTGGGTTGTACAGTATTTATTGGCCTCAACATGCAAAATCATAGGTATGGTCTTTTAAGAGATATTTATTATTTACTGGTGATTATGGGCATTACCTGTTCTTCCAGTGCCAGGTACAAACCACAGCCAAGATGAGAGCGGTCAAAGCCATGACCAACACCGGCACCAGCACGGCTGTCAACGCCACATCTAAGAACAGCAACACCATCATTAAACGCTGCATGACAGGAGCATTAAGGAGATGTTACAACAAAAACACCTTCATCGCGGGGACATCACACCGACGCACCTTTGCTGGTGTGGGGAGGCATAGTGGTGTTTCTGATGTCTGGGGTGTGGGTGGTTCGGCCATTCTTAGGTGGCAGGTGTGTAACGACAGGAGGTCGGGGGGCCCGAGGTGCAGGAGGGGGATGGAATATCTTTGGCTTTGCTGTTCAACGTGACAATAGATGTGAAGAATTTGAAAAAAAAAAATCTAAAACTGCAGTTTAAACTCATAATTTCGTTATTATCTGATAATCTGTTAGTCTGCCACTTTGGCTTACCTGTATGAATTTGGCAGCCAAGCAGCTCCAACTTGAGAGCAATTCTCTGGTGCCAACGGGCGGGATTTATCCTCACAAACCGTGCCTCAATCGGAGGAATAAAGTTATTCCTCACCTCGTGCAGGTAGTTTGTGTTGCCCTGGAAAATCTAGCATGTAAAGAGAAAGTAAAGTATTACTTCAGTAGAGGGAAAAAAACCCACCATGTTCAGCAGAGCAATTCTTGTTTCAGACTAAGAACAAATGCACTATAAGCCATAAGCTGATTATTTTTCAGCTTGGCAAGGTAATTACTACTTTCCTCAACACAATAACAGACTAAGAATCCCAATAGAGAGCAGCTCGTAACAGTTCCAGCCGCTAAATCTATATCCATTCATTATTAATGCCCAAGTGGCCTGACTTGTCCACCACAGCACTTAACTCAAACCACTGACTGCTCCAATTTCCTGCCATAAACATCCCTTAATCAATACCTGTTACCAAGGCAACAATCCAACTGTGTGTCCACGCAGCCTTCTAAAGTGATATTTTTTGTCCATTTGTGCTAATTTGAAAGAAAAAAATACACAGAAGCCAATGACGTAATTGTTGAGCAAGCAGAGTGTATCGATCTGGCGGATATATCACCTTGTCTTGTGTAAAATCGCCTTCTCGGTAAGTGTCCCACTGTTGTCCATCGTGACTGTAGAGGACGTGGTACGCTGACACATAGAACTGGTACTCTCTCAGAGTAGAACCTGTGGTGGTGATGCCTGGAAGGACAGCAGAAACAGGAAGATGACAGAGTTGATGACATAACTGTAGCAAGATTCTCAGTATCCAGGTTGTAGAACATGTGGAAGAAAGGTCAAAGGCAGCTGGGCTTGCTGTTAAGAATTAAAGGACCATGCCAGTGATTCTGCATAATAAGTCTTCTGAGTAAATACAACCCACAGATACTACCAACCATTTAGCAAAACATACTACTAGAGCAGTAAATATTAGAATTGTTTTTCCTACCTTCCAGACTGCCACTGGTTTTAGTTCATTCCAGTAAGCTATTAAAATCAACTTGTAGAGACTTGAAACAGACTTCAGATAAATAATCCATCACAGCCAATATGATGGCTATTAAAGGACCATACCACCTATTTTACATGCGTGAGCCTAATATATTCGATTTTCATATATGTAAGGTTACTGACAATCATTTCCCAAAGGGTAAAACCATATTTCAGCTTTCCTGATATTTTGCAAAATCTNGGTTACTGACAATCATTTCCCAAAGGGTAAAACCATATTTCAGCTTTCCTGATATTTTGCAAAATCTATTAATCTTTCAAAACCAAATACTCAAGTGATACACTTACCTAAAAAAATCATTGTTTCGCCTGCTAATAGTTATGCAGCCTTATGAAGTCACATTTAAATTTTTCGATAAATGCAGGTTTTCTTTTGGGACTATATTCCCCGGTGGAGCCATACATTCACTCCACGCTTTTTATTGCGCTTAAACGCTAAAATTACAAAACTTTGACAACACCTGAATATACGTGTTGTTCATGATGATGGATTGCCTATCTCAAGAATGTTTCATGTATCATCAAGTTGATTTTAATAGTGTACCAGAATGAACTGAAACCAAAGGTGATCTGGAAGGCAGGAGAAATTTTTTAAATTCACTATTCCAGTAGTATGCTTTGGGAAATGATTGTCAGTAACCTTACATGTATGAAAATTGAATATATTAAGCTCACACATGAAAAATGGGTGGTATGGTCCTTTAAGTTGTTTTTTAAAACTTCGTAACTCTAATAACTTTATTTGTTTATTAAGAACTTAGTTACTTTATTTAACCGAATCAACGTGGAGCTGGATGGAAGAAAATGTATGTCTCCACCAGGGAGTATAGTTCCAGGAGAAGACTGTTTTTACAGAGAAACTAAAACGACCACGCCTTCTCCAATCATGCATAAATGTTAACAGGTGACATTGTAAAATGGATGTATTATAGTATTACCTGAATATTTGATTTTTGAAAAATTAGGGGCATTAGGCAAAATAACACGAAAACCAAAGTACAGAAAATGGTTGGCAGTAACTTAACCTGTATGCAAGTAGTATTTATTGGGCTTAAACATGCAAAATCAGTATGGTCCTTTAAAGACATTTTACTACTCACCAAAGACGGAAGAAATAGTGGAGAAACATCTTCAAGACTAAAGGACAAGCCAAGCTGCCTTTGATCTCAGAAACACGCTTATTCTCGGCTGAGAGTTAAAGGATACTGACCAGAGTGTAACACAATTTTTTTGTTTGTTTTTTTTAAATAGAAGTATTGGTGCGATCACTTGCATGTAATTGTGTACCTGTGATCCTCTTCTCCTTCTTCAGATCTACCTGCAGCCATTGCTGCTGGTCGCTCTGAGCAGGTGACCAAGGCAGGCTCGCCTTTTTAAGGCGTGCCCCTGATGGCACCCACACACTGTGCTGACCAATGATATTGTTCCACTCCCACACAGATGAAGCAGAGAGCTGAGCATCTGCAACAACACCGGACTCTAATCCCAGCGTTCCATAGCAACCTGCAAGCACACAGAGAATCTTACCATCATTGAAACTATTTAAAATGCTGTTAATTTACACATGCTTACTTCAGCTGTCATCAGACTTGACTGCAGGAGGTTTTATAAGAAAACTTTTACACACTCTACATGTAATTCCAGATTGGACAAATATGATCATAATCCAGATATGAGTCAAGATGTTAACTCGTTTATCTGCTTGTCACCAAACATATTTGACTTTAGTGTCAATTGCTCTTATCACAAATTTTCAGACAATGATTGGTAATTTCCTTGCTTTTTTTTCATATTTCAGGCATGGCAAGATTTATACGTCATTTAAATTATAGATGCTGTTGGCAATCATTGCCATTTACAGATCCTCCTGCAGTAAAACCATTACAGCTCCCAGTGGTGCTTTAGAAAATAAAAACACTCACCGCTGGTCTTGAAGGTAAAGAGGCTGTTTGACAAAGTTCCTCTAGGGAGAGAAGGGAGGAGTGTGAAAGATTAGAGGATCGACACACAATAAACTGAAAGAACGGCACGGAGGGACTTAAAATACAGAAAACTGAATAGCAAGAGGAGCACGCCCACATGCTGCCATGCCTGAGGCTCTCACCCAGTGGAAGTGACATTGTTAGCCAGCGTGCCCTCATAGTGAGGGATGCCTTTGCTGGTGACCACACTGATCCTCCCTCCCACGGCGTTGGACACCACGCCCGCATGGATGGCTGCTACACACAGAGGAGATGACTGGACGAAACATAGGAAGGGACGACAGTGTTATTACAAAAACAGATGGCAAAGCTGTATTCAAAGTTGCATTAGGAAATATTTTTGATATTAGCATTGAATCAAAATTTCAGCGACTAACTCTTTTTGGCGCATTGGTTTTGTTTTGCAGCCTGTACATAGATTATATAATCCGTCCATGTAAAAGTGCTAGCAGCTGTTTTCAGCGAACAAGCTCAGACAAGCAGAGTGTGTGTGTGTGTGTGTGTGTGTGTGTGTGTGTGTGTGTGCTACCTACCAAGCATCAAACAGCAGAGCCCCAAGTAAACCAATGGTATGTAGGGATGTTATAATTAAGCAATTATCCAATGGCCGCTGTTATGAATTCAACGATTAAAAAATGATTTTGATCATTTTGGTAGTATGCCTCATTTAAACATTTTTAAAATGTTTTCTGCTTTGTTTGAAATGCTAGATCTGCCCAGTGACTTTGTCTTATTTAAGTTACAATATACATTTAGAACAAAATTATTGTTCATTTTGTTTCCACATTTATGTAAATAGGCGGGGTCGTGTTTTCCAGAAAAAATACTGTAATGGGCTGTTAATGTTGCTCTGTGTCTGCTCAATATGTAAGAAGGTAATAGTTGCTAGTGCAATAACATATCAATTTGATAAACTGTGTTTTTGTGAGGTGGTTTGGAGTCTTTCTGCCCCATAAAGGCCAAAAATCGTTTAATGCAGCTTTTAACTCCATGCTGATCCAGATTTCTTTATGGTTTCTGACTGATTAACATCTTCTGAGACCGATGTTGGCTGAAACTACGCTGGGAGTTTGCTGAGCTCAAGCTACATAAAGGAAACATAATATCTGGGAGGCTGACATACAATCACAGGACTAGAAAAATTTGCTTGAAGACATTTCATCGTTAATCCGAAAGGCTTCTTCAGTTCTAACTACAGCAGGAACAAGTGTCAGCATTCATTCCCGAGCTGCAGACACAGCATCACTAGGACGGTTCCACCCACTGTGGGATGAGGATGTAGTTGAGCACAAGTCCTCTCTGACTCCGTCTGCATCACCACCGGGCTCGGGTGGGGGTGGAGGTGGGTTGTTTAGGGAAATGCCTGCAGACTGATGCTAAAGCAGCATTGTAAACAAACCAATGGTGTCTCCACCTCTCCACCTCCACCCTTGCAGCATTTTGGATGAATGGCAAAACATCTTCAAGCTCATTTTTCCAGCCCATTGATTTCTCTTCAGCCTCCCTCACATCTAATCACCCTGATGACTGAGATGAACCTTCACAGGAAGGATGTTATGTTTGTCATAAGTTCCAAACAGAGGTCAAACAAACCTATCAGGAGAATCAAAGAGACGTAATCAAGAGCAGACGATAGACCCACACAGTTCGAAGAAGAGGTCTACTCACCAAAATAAGCAAAAGCACCAGTGTGGGTGTGCAGGGCCTTTAGCGTGTGTGTTTCACAGTGTGATCACACAGAGCAAATTCATAACCTTCAGACTGTGGCAGATAAAGGCCGATGAGTCAACATGATATCACCTCCCTGCAGGGAGAATGCCGAGTGGCACTGGTAATGATTCACTGTGGGCTGCATTCCAATCTGAACCTGTTGTCCTATCACCAAGAAACCGGCAAAACTGAGTTCCATTCCGCTGCTCCTCCTTCCTAAGAACAGCTGGTTAGTGGAATTGGTTTTTACTGGAAACGATCCACGCTGGAATTCACAGCTGACAAGACTGTGGGAAACCTTTGGTGACCCATGCAGTGGCAGACATGCACACACACACACAAATGTATTCACACACTTGCAGAGCAGTCAACGCTGCCACAAGTAATCAACGCTTACCGCTATGTCTCTTAAAACTTCTTAAAAACACACCACATCCGAAAGAGTGCCATACCAAACCGCTAACACAAACACAAAGCACTGATCCAAACCACCGCACCCTGAATTTAACACAGGAAACCACACACATACACACACAGACATATAAGTGGAATATGGGAATATATAAACCGGTTCAAGTCATTACAGTAAGAAAACCAGACTGAGGCAGAATGAAGGAAAGTGGATCTGGGTGGAGTAACTGATCTGTGTGTGACAGACTGAAGTGTACATTCTGTATCATGCCTATAGAATTACCATAACATTATAGCCTAATCACACACGCAAAAAAAAAAACAAAAAACAAAAAAAAAAAACNAAAAAAAAAAAACACGCAGGCACGTACAAGCAAAACTTTTCTTCAACTTCTCAGTCACGCTCTCTCGCTCGGACTTTTTCGTCTCCCTCTTTCCAGACACGTCGCTCCGCTCAGCACCCTCCTGCAGCTGGACTGGATTAAATGACAATTTTTTTGTCCAAACTATTAACTCACCTCCCCCTCACCTCCTGACCCTGCCCCTCCTCTGTTCCTATGGGGCACCCGCTCTCCCTAAAACACACCCCACCACTCCTCCCTGTTCTCCCGTCGGCCAGCACCACCCCTCTCTCCTTCCAGACCCCTGAGCCGAGAGCATGAGGTCATCAGCCAGAGACTCAGCGCCCATGATCTCACGCACAGCAGGGGGTGCGCTGTGAGGTCATCAGTCCCGGACGCAAATACCATGGAGCAGGGGCCCATTTAAAAGAGCTTAAAGGACCATGCCGGTGATTTTGCGTGTTTGAAATCAATAAATACTACCCGCATACACATTATGTTGCTGCCAACAGTTTTCCAAAACATAAAACTGCATTTTGGTTTTTTGTATAATTTTGCCAAATCCCCTAATCTTTCAAAATCAACTGTTGAGGTGATGCACCCACCTTAATTTTCAATATTTTGCCTGCTAACTTTTATACAATTGTAGAAGACATGGTCATATTAATTTCTTGGTAAAACAATCTTCACCTGGGAATATATTCCCTGGTGAAGACAATACATTTTCTTCCATGTAGTTCCATGTCGGACCAGTTAAATTAGGTAACTTCAACAAAAAAATAACAGCTTGGTGTTCGCTGTGATAGATTACTTGTTTCAAGTCTCTACAAGCTGATTTTAATAGCCGGTGTAAGATTCTGCACATGCATTTTCTCACCTGGCAGCACCTATGCAACGAGTCATGTATATACATGGATGGAATTAATAGGATTGTGTCACTGAATGTATGTATATATACATGTAGATATACTCTGGTGAGTGATGACTAAAAGCAAAAACATGCAACACATGATTATGTATAGTGGGGTCCAAAAGTCTGAGACCAGTGTGAAAATGCTTCTATTTTGCATTCTTTTTGAATTTAATACAAGATTTTTCATTACTAATGATAAAATCATCTTAACAATTTGAGTGAAAAGTCGAATCTCTGAAAAATGTATATGAATTTCAGAATATCTTAGTGTTTGGTATGCCCCTCTTTTACTTTAATTACAGCATCACTCCAGCTGGCATGGACTCCATAAGTTTGTAAAAACCTGATGATCAGTTATCCCAGCATAATTTGACAATGTTCCAAAGAGTTTCTTGTGATGTCAGACTTTCTGATTATTTCCAGATTTACATGGAAAACATCACAGATTTTCAGTGGTCTCAGACTTTTTGGACCCCACTGTATCTACTCTATGTACTCACTTCTCTGTAGCCATTGGGTACGGTTCCAGAAATCTCCTCCAGTGATGTCAAACAGCCTGCTGGACAGTATTTACTAAGAAGAGACAGACAGGTTAAATACTGGACAGTTTGTCACTCCACAAACATCGAGACAGAAAAAAAAAGTGTTTACCTGAACTCTGCCTCTGTGAAATCAGTTCCTTTGTCGAGGCAGGTGATCAGATCTGCAAAGGCAAACAAACATTGCGTCAGAACTGTTTCCTCTGTGATCCTCTCTCCTCCTTTCTGTCTCTTTTTGCTCTCCGGCCAGTCACACCATGTCGTTGGCTTTCCAGATGATTATTTTAAACAGCATTGAACAGCACAGCGCGTTGATTCATTGACCAGCATGGTGAAAGCGTGTTGTCATAACGGACCGCATGGTGTTTCTGCAGAATAATTTCACAGGTGGCTTGATAGGAAAGTGCTTGGCGTGTGTGGGTGGTACTGATGTGGGTGTTTTAGTGATGAAGCATGCTGCATGTGTTTAATGGAATGCTGTGGGTTGCTGGAAATTCTATGAAAAATCTGCAGTGATGGTCATTCGTGGTGACCACAGTCTTCAAAAAAACCCATTCATCTGACAAACCAGTGAGTCAAATGACCTGACAAATAACCCCTACAACCGCAAGTCGCCATGGTGACAGCACTGATTTACTTAACTGTGCAAACTGTCCACCCACGCTCACCTGCGTGTTTAAATTCATGACATGAAGAGACACAACTGAACACACTTCGGTGTATTTCAATCGCACAAACAGCAGGGCTTTCCACTTCTCACAACTTCCACTATCGTTTTAAATGATCTACCAAAAACATTCTACATGACAAAACATGTTCCTCCAAAGCAGAGAGACCAATTTAAAGGACCATACCACCCATTTTGCATGTTTGAGCCTAATATATTCAATTTTCATACACGTAAGGTTACTGACAATCATTTCCCAAAGCATACTACTGGAACGGTGAATTAAAAATATTTTCCAGACCGCCACTGGTTTCAGTTCATTCTGGTACGCTATTAAAATCAACTTGTTGATACTTGAAACATTCTTGGGATAGGTAATCCATCATCATGAACAAGACATATATTCAGGTTTTTTTTTTGTTTTTTTTTAAGTTTCATAATTTTAGTGGCAATAAAAAGCGTGGAGTGAATGTATGTCTCCACCAGGGAATATAGTCCCAAAAGAAGACCTGAGTTTATCAAAAAATTTTAACGACTGTGACTTCTTAAAGCTGTGTAACTATTAGCAGGCAAAACATCCATTTTTAAGGTGGGCGTATCGCTTGAATATTTGATTTTGAAAGATTAAAAGATTTTGTAAAATATCAGGAAAGCTGAAATATAAACCTAATGTCCGACTGCCTTCAATATGTGTCCGCATTCGCGCACGCGGTGCAGGCTCATTCAAGGCAGTCAGACATTAGGTTTCGTTTTCTCGCTTTCTCCACTCCATTTTCATTTTCATGGGGCCGCCCAAATACAGCCTACATATGTACACGTCAGTGTGTGAAGGCAGTGTCGGAGTTGTGTTGTTTTTAAGGCAGGGTTGTCCCACGAAACCTGGGCGGGTCTTCAGAAACCTGGGCGGGCCGCCCAAGTTTTGCCTATGTGTGGGAAACACTGACGTTAATATGTATAAAAATTGAATATATTAGGCTCAAACATACAAAATAGATGGTATGTTCCTTTAAGACATCAAAATCTGTTTCCCTGACACATTTTTCCAACCCATACACATAAGGATGTTACAAACAATTTACCACTGAAATTTACCATGAGACTGAAACGGTTCTTAATTTTGGCGTGATGGTGTGTTTTATGACTTGGTTCCCCAACATGTTAGTAAGGAAATACCATAAATGCTAGAAGATGCCGGTAATGACAGTTATGAATGAGGGAACATGGTTGCGTGATGATATTTGCATGAATAAAGGGTAGATCGCACACTGAACTTAAAGCTCCCAAAGGTTTATTAGTGCAACGTTTCGACCGGCAAGGTCTTCCTCAGGCACAGGCATGGTTTGCCTGAGGAAGACCTTGCCGGTTGAAATGTGGTATGTTCAGTGGCTGTGATTCTTCATCTTTACCTATGAATCAACATGTCTACCATGGTGTGACTTTGCTAATATGATATTCAGAGACAGGATGGCAGCTTCTGAGCTACAATAAAACCACAAAATAATATCACCTTCCACTTCTCTCTCTATTGTTCACACTTCCTCTTAACACTCTTCCTCATTCTCATTATTCTGCTGTTTGACTTTCTTCCCAAAACGTCCATCTGCATTAACCTCTCATGCACCCTGCATATTGGCATGTTTCACAAGCTACACGCCTTTTAAAATGAACCACAAGTGCAGGAAGCATAATCCAGTTCTATTCACATTAGACTGCAACCTTACACCAAGACCAAGAAAGCCTTTTGAACATCAACACGCGCATGGGGATACAGTCCAGGCTGTTCACTCATTTACATACTATCCCCCCAAAAAATTCTGATGCCCACTATTTCGATGACTCTGAGGAACACCAGCTGGAATTCCAAATGTTTGGCTGTTCGAAATGTGCATTCAGAGCAGAGCAGCAGCTTATCTCTGCAATGTTTTAGTGTTTAAATACACTGAATGTTAAGCAAACAGCACACTGTAAATATTCTCCTTAGACTGTTTTGCCTCCAGCAACACTACCACCAATCTGCTGATGCAGCCCTCCATTCACCTCCAATCATTAATGTTGACTCTTTTTCTTTGTTAGCAAGATGATGGGACATGCTCATCATCTCCTTTGATGCTTTATACTACATATGGACCAAAGTAATGACATAATTAACATGGCACATACACAAACACAGGCCACTTATATTATTTTATAAGGCCACAGGGACAAGACAGAAATTGTGAAATTCTTGAGCTTATTAAACCTCAAAATCATTCATACAACCTCAGAATTGTTCAAGCTAAAACGAGACTGTTTTCCTGTGTCAGTAAATTTGGCATTAGGACATAACGAGTTTTCACCCAACAACAGTAGCAGGTCAACGTTTTCAGACAAATGCAACACACTGCCTGACGCGCACGATTCCATCAAAACAATACTTTACCACAGTTAAAACTAAGTAGGTGGTGCAGACTGAACCAAGTGTAATGAGCCTCACGTTAAAGTTTGGCAAGATTAATGACTTTCACACACACGTCCACATGGTTTCCAAGGCGACTCCTACGCTCGGGGCCAAAACAGAAATGTAACTAAGCTAAAGATGACCTCAACAAAAACACCAATCCAGTCTGTTAAACCTCTATTCCACAAAGAAGCAAGAGTAGATGGGATAAAACAAATGCAGTGGGAGCTCTGAGCCTGATACCTGTGTGTTCTGTGGTGGAGTAGGACAGGTAGAACCCGCGTCCCGTATGATGGGTTCCACTCATGAACTGGACGGTGACCTGGCTGCCGGTGGACTCAATGAGATCATTAACCTTCAGGCCCAAACCGCAGTACTTCACTGCAACGGCAAAACAGGAGATAAGGGACAGAGAACACACACATTTAGTTTATTGTAACCTGCAAAAGAATGATTTATTGTATGAGGAAAACATAGCAGATAAGCTTTAAAAGACCATACAGGTGATTTTGCAAGTTTGAATCCAATCATTACCACCCGTATACACGTTGCGTTACTGCCAACCGTTTTTCAAAACATAAAACTTTTGGTGTTATTTTGCTGAATCTCCTAATCTTTCAAAAATCAAATGTTCAGGTGATACACACACCTTAAAATTCAATGTTTCACCTGCTAACANATCTTTCAAAAATCAAATGTTCAGGTGATACACACACCTTAAAATTCAATGTTTCACCTGCTAACACGTATGTCTTAGGGTAGAAGGCAGTAGTCGTTTTTAATTTCTTGGTAAAAGCCATCTTCTCCTAGGACTACATTCCCTGGTTCCCTGGCGGAGACATACATTTTCTCCATGCAGCTCCGTTTCTGATCGGTTAAATTAAGTAACTTTGATGAAACAGTGTAGTAGGCATCATGTTCTGCTCCAGCAGTAGGTTTTGGAAAATGGCTGGCAGGAACGTAACGTGTGTGTGCATGTGGCTGGTCATGATCATATTTTCTTTGATAAGTGTCTGCAAAACTTCGGTTTACCGTGGGATTACAAAGCCATTAAAGAGAAGGCATACCCCACGAGGCCACGGTGGAGTGCTTCAGGTGCATTGTTTTATGTTGTGTGGGGTCACAGACCATAAGTGAGTAACAACCATGTTGCCAGTGCCTTTTCAAGAAAGGAAGTGGAAAGCTATACAGGCAAAAAATGTGAATCGGCCATAGATTCTGCCTATGCTGCTGGTATGTATTTGTCCAATCTCATTCTCATCTCACTCTAAGTGCACCTAGCAGCAATCAGGCAGAAGAGTGTTTGCTACTAAAGGCTTATTAGCATGACACCACTATGAGAGATGATAAGTACGTGAGTAGTTTTGGCAAAGGCTGAGATGGAACCACAGGGATTCCTCATTGTGTATTTGGAGGATTTGTGAAATGATACAAACTGATATGAGGGTAAGTAGAAAATAAAATTTCCATTTGGTGTGAGCTTTTATTTTAAATAGGGTTTCCCCGACCAGTTCAAGCTTGTGTCTCTTACTGATTTCACTCCTGTGGGGTCCAATGCCGTTGTAGAGGCGGAGGTAGTTGACCTGGCAGTCGCTGTCTTCTATGTCCAGCTCAGCAAACCGAAAGTGGATCTTGCTGCCGTGAGGCACGCTGATCTCCCACTCACACACTGTGTTGTTGGGGTATGTGCCTGGGTATCCCAGAGAGGACAGAGTGCCACTACTGGGGCCAAGCACGCTCGGACCACAGCCATCACCTGAACACAACACAAAGACAACAGACAAATCTGCTTTTACATTTCTGAGAAAAACATCAGGGTCTTTAGCTTGCTAGATGCTCGACTTTTCTCACCAGCTAATTGCTAACTTTGTCTTGTCTGCCACTGGATGTTTGACTGGTTCTGTACCGCTGATTTTTTTTTACAGCTTTTTTAATGGAAACAGTTGCATTCTACAGCTCAAAACAGGATCGAGTGCAGGTAAGATACAACTATACAGTTGCATAGTTGAGTCATAATTCTTGTAGGCTCATCATGTAAAAGCAATCCAGCCATTATGTCATCATTTGACTGAATGCTAATAGCAAAGATCAAGTTTAAATGTAAGACCATAATATAAACACATTTAAGATTTTTTTTTTTGTACATTTCAAGCTGAAAGGTATCAGTCAATGAATAAACAAGTCCAGAGACACTAATCTGCTGAGCGTGACCATCCTCAACATTTACATGTAAACAGAGTTGTTCCCGTACATTTAGCCACAGAAATGTTACATTGGTAAGACTAGCTTCCTTTGTAGCAGAGTGTGTAGGAAAGGGGAGGAGTGACAATGAGTGAACTCAGGAGTGTGATCAGATGAGCGAGCACACCTGGAGAGGTTTGGTGGTGGAGAAAACTAGGGATGGCAATTTCGAATCTTCAAAACAGTTCTGACATATTTGAAACACACGATGTTTTGGTTGTGCACAGCCTGCTGGTAGAAACCTTAACTGCAACTCTAGAATGCTGGAAAGCTGACATGNTTTGGTTGTGCACAGCCTGCTGGTAGAAACCTTAACTGCAACTCTAGAATGCTGGAAAGCTGACATGGTGGTCACGTGACTGATGTTTCGAGACAGTGTCATAGACCCCATTTCAAAACTGGGAAGGTTTTGAACAGCTTTGAAATGTATCAATCTCTAGAAATTGCCATCTCTAGAGAAAACCAAAAATGTTGAGTGAAGGAGAATAGGGAGAAGAAAGAGAAGGAAGTGAGAGTGCTAGATGCTGTTTTAATCCAAGTTTTTATTTTATTTTTTTTAAGTAAGAAGAAGAACTTTAAAGTTAAAGAAGTAAATAAAAAAAGAGCAAATAAAAAAAGAGTTCCTGAGAGTTCCAGATGCTGGACTACCCTTTCCTTGGATGGAGTGCTGATCCCTGGAGTGGGTTTGATTTATATTTTTTTCTATCTTCATATTTTCTGCTTGGATATAGCAAAGGAACTGTTCTTTATACAGTATATATCGATATTTCTCACACGGAAATAATTCACTTATTCTGCACTCTCCCGGCTTGCTAGACCTCTCAACTCTCCACATGGTCCAGTAATCCTCTTCCACTTACCCCAAAACCAAACTGTCCTCCCATTAACAGCATTTGGACCTGGAATTTTCCCTTTTTCCCCGTCAGCCTGCTTTTACATGGAATTCATTTAACCTAGACTACAATGCCCCCCTTTCCCATTTACCCACTTCTGTAAAGAACCCACCATTCTCCACCATCTTCATCCATACACACTTAAAGGACCATTTTGAATTGCTATTTAACGTACTTCTCTCCCACTTTCAATTTGTGAAAAGGTTTCTGTTAAGTTTAATGGACTGTGTCTTGGACCTGGGGTTTATTGATTAAGTTAACTAAGGTCCATTTGAATTTTGTTTGATTTAATGTGTGAAATGAACTTACACAAATGAAATGGACTTAGTTTGGTTGATCTATTTTTGGTATATTCTTGGGTTTTTATGGTTTTTGTGATTATACTGTTTAACAATCTGAATTCTTTAATAAGACAAAATTAATATTCCTATTTAATGATGTGATTTTCTTGTATTCATCCCTCTTCACGTCCTCTTTTCTAGTGTGGGTCTCCTGCTAACCAGGTAACTCAGTATCAATTCTATTTTTTAATACATTGACAAGATTAATTTGCCCACAAATTCTACGTTTCATTAAAAATTACCTGTATCACCACTGCTGCACCTTCAGCAAAAAGCAACGTATCATAATTAGACAGATTAGAATTGTTTTGTAGAAGGATATTTGTCCAGACAAGTTTGAGGATTAGTTTTCATTTTGTCTCTGCCGATCAGTAGATGGTAATAATAAATGCAGTTGTTTTTATGTAACAGCCATGTAAGTGTAGCATTTAAGTTTAAATGCGTGTATATTAAATGCGTGAGCATATAACTAATTATTTAGTCGACTTTGGATTTCACAGTCAACCAAAACTTCTGATGCTGGTACAGATTTAATAAACTATTTATGACAAAATGGGTGAAATTAGAACTTTAAAGACATTTTAAAGGCTGATATCGACTATATTTTACATGTTTGAACCCAATATATACAACCCACATACAAGTTACGTTACTGACAACCATTTCCCAAAAAATACTACTGGAGCAGTAAATATTAGAAATGTTTTTCCTACCTTCCAGACTGTCATTGGTTTCAGTTCATTCCAGCAGCATGCTATTAAAATCAACTTGTAGATACCTGAAATGTGCTTGAGATCAGTAATGCATCACAGTGAACACTACCTCTATTACATTTTTTGTTTAAGTAACTTTACTTAACCAATCCAACACTGAGCTGCACAGAAGAAAATGTACACAGTCGGGAATATAGTTCCAGGAGAAGATGGCTTTTACCGAGAAATTTTTAAAAAACAACCGTCCACTCTACATTTTGCTCCGACTGTAAAGACAGAAATCTGTCTGTCTGTGGCACCAATATCTCTAGAACCCGGCACTGTATGAAGTTGATATTTGGCAGGTTTATTGCTCAGGATCCAAGGACATGCAGTGTCACGTGTGAAGTTGTTTGGATGAGCGGTTCTTGAATTGAGTTGGTAAAAAGTAGTCCACGCAGCAGGATACACTCCGGGCGCGGCAGCATATGCTCCGGTCCAGTAGCATGGACTCAACCCGACCCCGTACAGCAAACACAGCTAGCTCAAGAGGACGTGTAGAACAAAATTATGGCAGGCTGCGGTGACACCATAAAGTCCGGCCCAGTCCAAATCGGCATGTTTTGAACAGGCACTGTTCAAAACATGCACTGCACTAGTGTCTTTAATTTCAAGGTGGGTGCATCACCTGAATATTTGATTTTGAAAGATTCGGGATTTGGAAAAGTAAAAGAAAGCGTTATGTTTTGGATAATGGGTGTCCATAATGTAATATGTTTTGTTTGTTGCGATGGATTACTTACCTCAAACATGTTTTAAGTCTCTACAAGTTGATTTTTGTATAGTGTACTGGAATGAACTGAAACCAAAGACAGTATGGAAGGTAGGGGGGGAAAAACTTCTAAGATTTACTGCTCCAGTAGTATGTTTTAGAAGATGGTTGTCAGCAACGTAACGTGTACGCAAGTAGTATTTATTGAGCTTCAACGTGCAAAATTACCGGTGTGGTCCCTTAAGACACATAGACTTTAAAGGCCTTACAGACAAGCAGGGAGAGTGTGTAGTCCTGTGGTCTCAGCTCTGAGATAACACAGCAGTCACGCTTCGTGGTGCTGAGTGGATCCTCGGTCGGCCTGGTGTTACATAACAGCCTGACGGTGAATATTATCCAGATGAAGTGGACAAAAACAAAGCTGGTCTCTCTGACTCACTGTTACTGAACTAATGCAGAGAGCTTCCAAAATCCTCAAAAACAAATTCTGCTTCCATTCTTCCTCTTATTCTGCTTACAGAGATGGCTCAAGGGTTGCTGAAAGTGAAGTATTGCATGGGTCGCCATAATAATAATAATAATAAAAACACCATTATAACTTATTTGAAAATTCTGATTTATGTCAAACTGGGTCCACGTGTTTACAGTCATACCCCAATGCGACCCCCCCAACCACCCACCCACCCTAACCCTCTGACCACCTGAGATGTCTGACGGCTTAAAAAAAAACACTCAAAATATTCCTATTTATGCTCAGTAAAGTGTAAAAATAACAGTCACCTACCAAACCTATCTAACTTTCCATGATTATATTGTCGTGTTCACGGAAATGTCGATGCTTTTTAACTGGAAAGACGAACAAGAAGGCCATAAGCTCCGAAACGCTGTTGTCTCATACGGAGACAACTCCACACCAGACTCCATTACAAAATCTGACGTTTTAACCGTGTGGGCTCATATAAGCTGACTTACTTTGATTTACTTTTAACAAGTCCCTAAAGGTGACTGGGTTTTTTTTCGGCTAACAATTGATTCACCGAGTCGTAGCTAGTCCACTTTTAGGACTGGTTAGCCTGGTTTTACCACACTCGACTTCCACACCGTGACGGGCGACAGCCAGTGTTGTAACCCGGGCGGAACTGCACGTTTCGGGGCTACACGGCCATGTAAGGTAGGCTAGTTTAACTTTGACAATGCAACCTGGTGAGGCTGGCGTGGAAATGTAGGTACGTGTCCACGCTTCGACATGTCACTGTGGGTGTAAAGAAGTGTCACAGCAGCCGTGTGGCACCCACCTTTCTGCGCTCGACCGCTTCCCGTGGTGAGAATGATGAGAATCGACAGGACGAGAACCCCGGCGGCCCCTGTCGGTCCNACCGCTTCCCGTGGTGAGAATGATGAGAATCGACAGGACGAGAACCCCGGCGGCCCCTGTCGGTCCCCTGCCCACCATTACCGCTCTGCCCATAGCAGGCTACAGTCTGAATGCATAATGCTCGCTTCGGGACCGGCTGCACCGCTCCAACCGGGATCCAGAATTTTAAAAACCGAATCTCCCACTCTTCATAGTTTTACGGTCGGATTGTCTTTGCCTCCCCTTCAGTAATCCAGCGACTAGGTCCGTTCTTACTCTCGAGGCAACTGCTACTACACACACACAGCGCACACACATTTACACACTTACACAGACATACACACACATCAAATCTGTGGAACGACTTCCTCCACTTCCGCTCCTCGTCCCACCATGAGCTGGAACAGCAGAGGCCCCCAAGTGGTCTGTGCTGATCCAGGATTTACCAACAAGTGTTCTCGCCGCAAGACAACCCCCCAAACAATATGTCCCTGTGAAAAAAAAAAAAAAAAANAAAAAAAAAAAAAAAATTAACAAGCAATCCGGATCTTTGAGGATGAGATTTAATAATGAATGTACATTTTGTAATAATAATATTGAAAACGAAAGGACCACACCGATGATTTCGCATGTTTGAGCTGGCAACCATTTTCCACAATCCCTGTCTTTCACAATCACATATTCAGGTGATACACACACACACATACACACACCTTAAAGGACTATATCATCTGTTTTGCATGTTTGTTTGAGCCTAATATAGGCTATTCAATTTTCATATATGTAAGGTTACTGACAAGCATTTCCCAAAGGATAAAACTGTTTCAGTTTTCCTGATATTTTGCAAAACCTCTTAATTTTTCAAAATCAAATATTCAAGCAATACACCCACCTTNTGATATTTTGCAAAACCTCTTAATTTTTCAAAATCAAATATTCAAGCAATACACCCACCTTAAAAATTGATGTTTCATCTGCTAATAGTTATGCAAAATTATAAAGTCACAGTCATTAAAATTTTTGGATAGAGTTTTCTTTCGGGACTATATTCTCCAGTGGAGACATACATTCACTCCACACTTTTTATTGCACTTAAAATTACAAAACTTAGAAAAAACCTGAATATCCCAAGAACATTTCAAATATCAACAAGTTGATTTTAATAGCATACGAGAATGAACTGAAACCAATGGAGGTCTGGAAGGTAGGAAAAATATTTTTTAATTCACTGTTCAGTAGCATGCTTTCGGAAATGATTGTCAGTAGCATTATATGTATGAAAATTGACTATATTAGGCTCAAACATGAAAAATGGATGGTATGGTCCTTTAAAATTCAATGTTTCATCTGCTAATATGTATGTAGAAGACACAGTTGTTCATAATTTCTTGGTAAAAGCCGTCCTCTCCTGGGACTATATTACTCCTTTACAATTATGATGACTATATTACTCCAAAAGTTGTGAACTTATCTTGATAAAATTTGGTGGAAGGTCACAGCATGGCCAAGGGAAGAACCCATTACATTTTCTAAATAATTTATTGGCGTTGCTAGATAGAGTGTTTTTCAATATTTTTGTCAGTTTCTTCACAAGTAATACTCCAATCTTGATTTAAAAAAAAAAAAAAAACCAACATATTTATCCCATGATAGACTATCAGTAATTGCAGTTTGCTCTGATATCCAGATAAGGATCTGGATCTGGTGGACTAAAATATATGCTCTGACAGGGTACATTAGTAACTGATAGGCCAGAAACATGCAGCAAAAACTAATGTGTAGCTGAGACGATGTTGATTCAGTAGCATGCAAATGGTTTTGAGGTGCAATATTTTCAATAGTTATGAAGATGCACCCAGAAAAATATTATGTTTATTGTGGTTTCTTCCTCTTTAGGCCAGAATATTAATAGAACAAGACACATTTTTTCTAGCCTAGTTTGGCCCTGGCGGCATAATGCATTCTAATGCACACTCTTCTAGTTGTACTTATGTTTATTTATGTTTATCTGCTGCTTGAATTTTTTATTTTTTTTATTTTTTTGTAGCCTTTTCAATGCAAAGTTTTAATGTTAATTTGTTGTTGAGATTATTCATTTAAAAAAATAGGGCTTCCAAACACTTTTACGAAACCTACAGACAGAAAATATCACACTGTAATAACTTCCAGTGAAAGAAAGTGGTAGCAAAAGTACTCAGATCCTCTGCAATGTTTGACTGCTAAATTATACTATTAAGTACTTTACAGTGTAGAATTTACCACATGCATTGCAAGTAAAATCTCACAGTACAGTGAAATCTGCACAGTAACTACTAGCATCAGAAAAACTAGCAGTATAAATGTAAAACGTTTTCCTATGAAAACTAGTGGAGCAAATCAATGGCAATATCCAAATACAAGTATCTGATATTTGTACGAAATTACACTACTTGCATAAATATATTCAGTTATTTTTGGCCTCCTGTGAAATAAGTGGTTGTGAAATTAACCTAACATTCATTCTGTTGGCCATTCACTGTGTCCTTGGACCTCGGTGTGGGAACCAGCTGTATTTTAGATTTTATAATTTTTCTATACACTCAAATTAGCCACATTGCTAATTGTTTTTCCTGCATGTTTTATTTTCCCTAAAGAGCTACTGTAGAGAAAAACACACCTCGGGGACTTTAAAGAGACACCTGGATTCAGAATAATTAAAGTGAGATCATACAGAATCAAACTGGTTGTGGTTGATTAACGATTAGATGGTATACATTATGGCTCCAGGCTTTAGCTAGACATTAAAAGCTGCATGAAGAAACTTTGAAAAATCATCCACATATTAATGTTGTAAATACACCCTCGCTTGGCAAAACAAAAAAAAAAAAAAAAAAAAACCTTAGGTGTGATGCAACTGACTAGTAACCATTAGTAACCTGCGACAACAAACAATGTTTTTAGCCTGTAGCCTGAGTAATATGTCTGATGATTCAGAATTTGATCCTCTCTCTCTCTCTCTCTCTCTCTCTCTCTCTGTGTGTGTGTGTGTGTGTGTGTGTGTGTGGNTCTCTCTCTCTCTCTCTCTCTCTCTCTCTCTGTGTGTGTGTGTGTGTGTGTGTGTGTGTGGTGTGAGGACACCCGAGTGTACAGTAAGTATAATGTCTAAAGAAGCAGCCAGAAAGTCACCCACACTGGAATTATTCACTTTTCCATGCTCTCCAATATTCATCCCTTCCCTCTGTCTTTCTCTTTTTTCTTTCTGACACACTTGCACAAGGGGAATCAGGAGGTTACCCTGAGGTAGTCACAGAAGTTCCCTAAAAACCAAATAAAACTTTTACAAGGGGTGAACACAAAAACATGAATATGATTTAATGCAATCCGGTGCAAAAGCCCTCCAACAAATTCTACTTTTGTGCATGCCAAATGTTAAAATTGTGTTCAGACATGTCAGAGAAGGCTTGATTCAACTCTGTGGTAACGTTTGTGGCAACAGTTTAGACTTGTATTAGATTGCATGGTGTTCCAAATATTTCATCTCTTAGGACTCAGTCTCAATAAAACTGAACATTATAACTTTCATAAACCAACATGCAGTATTTGCTGCATGGCTGTTAGTATTTAGTTTGTGTATTCTGTATTGTGGTGTCAGAATTCTGTAGTGAAGTTACTTCAATGAGCTTTCTCACACTTTATGTTGCTATACCTATCAAAATGAGTTTAATCCATTTTGTCAGCACAAAGACATAATCTTTTGTATATTGATCGGACAGAGAATAACTACACTTTGAGAAATATTTTATTGTAATAAAAAGTAGTCTATTCTACCTACATGCAATTCTCTAAGTTTATTTTTATAATACTGGCTAAAGAGTTTTCACACAGGAATATTTTAACCAGATGCATCATCATATTGTGATAAATGTTACACTGAGGACCCCTGCTGGACACTGCATATATTGCGAGCAAAACAGTTCAGATCAAAGCAGAGCTATGACTAGATTGTGCCACCCAGAGGACACAATGTGCTATAACAAGCTGGTTGTTGTAAGCAGGGGTGCACACACCTTTTCAATCTGGTGTTAAAATGACAGTAGATCTGTGTTTATTGAATCTTCTCCTGCTGTATTCTGAGGAAGGTGAGCTGCAAAATATTTCCAAAATCAACCTGTTGTAAAGAAAGCTCTTGAAACTCCTTGTGCAGATGTGCTGTAGATTGATGTCACGACTGGCAGAAGTCTCCATATTTTTTGCAAAGTGCCTCCATGTAGACCTTTTAAAATTGTGAACTTTCTCCAACTTTACAAAGGAAATTCCTTGAGCACTGCAAATTTCTTTGTTTCTTTTTTTTTTTTTTTTTTNTTTTTTTTTTTTTTTTTTTGCCCCTTTTATAGAGTGTGCACACTTATGCTTGTCTGTCAGTTTAGCATGTGCACTGCCAAAGTGCCTCTGTAATTTTATCACAATTATTTTCTTATGTGCAAAAAACATACAGTTGGACAGGCTATTTGTGCTCTGCTGCAGGTTGAAGCTGGATGTGATTCTCTACCTAAGCAGGTGTCTTTCCTTTCTTGCAAAATTTCATGGCAAATTCAATTAATTTAATTGCACCAAATTGAAAGTCAGAGATAAAGAGCTCTCTCTCTCTCTCTCTCTCTCTCTCTCTCTCTCTCTCTCTCTCAGCAATAGCTGCTAGGTACGGAAATGAGCGTTTGCGGGAGAGCAGACGTACATTTTCCCATTGAGGGAACGTATGCTGGTCACCCACTGGCAGATGTAAATTATTCTTAAACTATATGTCAATTACATAATTTTGAGTTAAGAGTTACATATATTTACTGAATGTATCATCTGCGTATTCAGCACCAATGCACTTTAACCAGAAATTAATGCTAAACATTAGTTTATTGGATATTAACCAGAACATATTCTTGCTTGCAATGTAGTAATGTATTAAAAATATACCAGCAGCAGTTTTGACTGGAGAGTTGTTTGATGGTGATGGATGGTTAAGTGTCAGTGTCAGTCTCCTTATTACCTCAATCAGACAAATTAATGAGCTTTGGCTATCAAAGACAGTGAGGGAGGAAGAGTTAGTGGCTTAGTCATCACATAGTTGGACCTACTCTTCTTCTTCTTCTTCTTCTTCTTCTTCTTCTTCTTCTTCTTCTTCTTCTTCTTCTTTGCTGGTCCAGGTCTAATCAAGAAAAACACAAGGACTAATTCAGGAACCAACAAACCAAACCAAGCTTCCCTGTGCTGGTCGTACTTCATAAGGAAAATCCTTGAGAAGTGTTTACACCTTCTGTCATTCTACACAGAGAGTGTCCTTCATCAGTAAACACTCTCATGTCTGACTTCAGACTATCTGTCATCCTTTTGATAAGATCTCTGTGGAGGTAAATGACCCTCATCACAAACTTACTGTTCACAGATGAGAGTCCACACTCAGCTAAATCACATCACATCATGCCAAATGCCAACATTTGAAGGACATAAGCTGCACAAGTCACAGTTATAAAATGGTATTAACCTCCCATTGTCCAATGAGAAATTTCCTGCAAACATCTGAAGTCTCAACATGTAGCTGTTCTTGACCAGTCAGCTCTAGAAGGTCAACAGACACCAGAGAAACCTGACTGGCATTCAAACATACTGAGCTGCAAAGGGAGTTTGTACTTTAAAGAATTCAACCAACATCCTGACAGTGACCAGAAGGTCAAGAATTGTCACGCATGGACACTCCAGCCTGAACGTGCTCTGAAAGCAGGACTCTCTCTTGACCTTCATGATGAGTCCAATCTTGTCCCAAGATTGTATCTATGCAAAGGCCTGATTGCATCAATGACTGAGATTATATTTTCTTTAGTATGTCATCAGGCTTTTTTTTGTTTGTTTGTTTGTTTGGTTGTTTGTTTCTAGTCCTGGTACAGATCATCTGTCTTATCTCTTTAAGTTAAATTGGTGTATTAAATAATATCACCACCGGGAGTCACTATAGGGTACAAGCAAGTGGAAATCAATAGTCCTGTTTCTACATTCAGGTGACATAATCTTCATAATATTATAATATACTTCGTTGTTTTTGGAACAGAAAATAATAATGTACATAGGGTCAATTAAACTGACTTTTAAAGGTTTTGGATTATTTAAAAATTCGAAAGCAAAATAATTCCTAAAATGTTTATTCATGGGGAAAAAAAACCCAACATTTAAATCTAATATTCCCATAGACTGTATAGAGTTTTCCATTAAGTACATTACATCTTGCAACAAAGTCTGAAGAAATTTTGGATTTAAATGTGCCCAAATAAACACCTGATCCTTCCAGCTGGACTCCACATATCCATAAGATAATAGACATATCTTTGAAGATGCAGGGTGGGTGACAGGTTATTGCAGCAGATGACATGCACGTTTCCTCTCTGATCACTGTGTGTGATCCAAATGATTATTTTTGCCTTGGATTTATGTTCATTATAACCAATGTGGCTTTGGTTAGTCAGACAACAGATCCTCTGTGTATGTTTCACTGAATGACTGAATCAACAAGTGTTTTCCATGCATGTGTAACTTTGTTTGTGTGCATGTGTCTGAGTGTATACATGAGCACATACAAAGTATGTGTGTGTATATAAGTGCGTGAGATCCTCCATCAATCATCACAGAAGGTGAGCAGAGGAACAGTGTGGTTAAGTGTCAATGGGTCTGCGTTTGTCTGTGGTTTTAGGGATGTGGAAGGAAATGGGGTTAAATGGTTTGTTCCATATTTTTTGTTCCATTAAATAAACATGTATGACTTGATGAGTCAGGTCCAATGAACCGCCTGTAGCCTTATGGGTGATCCTGGCCGGTGGTCCAACACTGTAAGACAGTTAACTACAGTGTCTGTTCTCATCACAGTGGGACAGTTCTGTTCTATCCTCCAGTGGGACAGTAGACCACATCCACCCACACATACACAAATAGACAATGTATGGAAGACAGCAGCAGCAGAGATTCCAAATCAGGAGTGAGTGTAAATGAGTGTCATTTTCCCTCAACTAGAGGATCCAACGTTCAGTAGAGAATACACAGGGATAAATAGCTGGACAAAGAGCCATCCACATAAAGTAAACAGGTACGTCAAAAGCACCAAAGGAGAAATTACAGAATGAGAGGGAGAAAGTCTGGATGTGATTTGAAATACAAATAGATCAATACAGATGATTTTTACATGCCCCAAAATCTGTGCAGAGGGGCCCTTTAACTGAGACTTTACTGACTCAACATCTAAAGCTAAAGCTTTTACAGGGTCCATTTTGTACCTTTCTGTCACTTTAAATAATTTAGATTTTAGTGGTTCTCAAACTATAGTACATGGGCCATCAGTGGTACTTCAAGCCCCCCGTGGTGGCTTCTCTGTGGCCACCAGGTTCCTCAAAGGTAAAGGAGTTTCCAACGTGCTTACATCTTTGTGTTGCAAAAAATGTTCTTTAGTTTCGTAATTTTCATGACGATCAAACATACTGCGTTACATACTGCATTACATGCTATGGTTGAAAAACTGTTTGCGTACCTGCCGGAACACCTGATGAGGCACTGCCTCCTACTCTTATAACCTCTGTTCTAAGCTGTGTGCAGTGACCGGTATGCACACCAGGGGGCAGTTATTATTTAATCTAGGTGATTGCTGACAGAGTAAATCAACATGCAGTGTAAATAATCAATCAAATAAAGCAAAAATAGAAATAATAATTATCACTGTTATTTCAAAATGATTAATCTAATCTTTGGGCTCCAACACCCCCCCCCAGCCCCCATTGGTACACCAAATTATTTAGGAAATTTCTGCAGAGAGTAAAACAATTGATATTGAATGAATTTTTAAAAATTACTATACTTTTTTATTAATAATTTATTTTGTTGTTGTTGAAAATAGCCCAATTCATCCCTTGCACACTCTGTGTACTTCAACTCTACATGTATGTCAGTAGCTCAAACTGTTAGCTTCTCACTTTCAGTAAGCAAACATTCACATGAGGTTTTTCTTAATGCTGGCTTGTTGGTAAGGTGGTACTTAGAATACTTTGGTTTGCTCACAAAGGTTAAGAACCACTGCTGTAGATAAATATCCACAAAGACTTCAGTCTCCAGGTTTCTGCTACATGTTCTCAGGTGCTGAGATAACAAAGCTGTAAAAGTCTTACTGACTTGGTGTAAAATGTTGCTTTCAGTCACAGTTGTTGGTCTCACTAACAGAATCATTCATTCATCATCCTCTATTCACAGCCTGGCATCCCATTCACACACACAAGGCAGGGACGGACATTTACGTCACATATACACACATCCTCATGTTTATGTATTCATGCACACGTCTGACGTACACATCTTACTGTTTATTTTTTATTAGAGTGTACCTTCAACAAATGTGCCAGTCAGTCATCAAAACAGAAAAAAATGAGGGGGTGGTAGGTAAAGTGATGAGAGATTCCTGGACCATCTTTCACAGCAGGCCACACACACATTCTAACGCAGGTACTCACGCTGATGTGCTCATTAGTAATAACAGTTCAGGAAAAAATAACTTTTCTAGAAGCAAGGTCAAATTTAAGAAAAAAGTCAAACCATACAAAATACCAAAATTTTTTTTTTTTTTCAGATTGGTAATACTATAGGTTTACAATCCTGGAGTCACATTTAAAATATTTCCCAAATCAACATAATCATACAGTGTGAAGAACTCTTCTGTGTCCATCTTCTTCCTCTCTCTTCCTCTGTCTGTCTTCCATTGCTTCTCTGACCTCTGATTGCCCACCAATATTTATTGTCCACTTGACAAATTGTGTTTGATCATCAGGGTTCTTTACACACATAAATCCTACACACTGATGCCCTTCAGCAGAGGAATGCCACAGGATGGATGATTTATATGCAAGAGTCACTACAGAATTCTCTACACAATTTGTTAAAAATGTCCCTGTTAATATTCGTAAAAATTTTGAAAATTTGAAAAACAGCTTGAGTTATTACTCTAAATGTTTTTTTGTTAAAACTGCATCTGGATCAATGTCTGCATCAAAATACATAGAAATTCATGGGATGCATGTGTCAGATTATTGGATTTTTTTTTTTAATTCAATACATTTTTTAAAAGTGAAAAGATGAATCGCTTACTAGAATGTTAGATAATATCACTGGATTTAAGAACACCATCAAACAGTTTTCACAGACAACAAATTAAATCATTTTACCCCATAGATTTTTAATTCAAAGTTAAAATTACCACCCAATAAATAAATAAATAAATACAAATAAACAACAGGAATGTCTGTTCTGACAGGATGTTGTCAAGAAAGCCAGTTTCCATAAATCACACCATCAACTTTACAGTAAGCTCTGTCCTCTTTTTTTTTTTTTTCCCAGTTTACTTTTATCTTTACCAGAAAGTAAAAACACAGCCACAACATCAGGTTTCTGAAGAAGCAGTTTGACTATAATTACAGTGTAGACCAGGCACTGATGCTCACAGTGGGTAGGTCCTAGTTGACCTCTGACCTCTCCTCTGGCCTAGTGTTTGCTCCTATAGGGAGAGGAATGTTAGTCTATTGTGTTTGCTTCTTCAGTGTGTTAGCAATGCCACATGTCGCACACACATATACACCCATCTATACCGCACGTAGCATAAACACACAGGGACACAGCTTTGTTCGTTTACACGGTTTATGTCACCGGCTACTAATTACTAATGTGTAACTTTCACTGTTACTCATTACACAGAGTGTCCATACAGTGTGTATGCATTAGTCTGCCATGTCTGTGTTTGTGTCTCATTAGCTGTCATTTTTGTACTTAAGTGTTGATGATGTAAGAAGCTATAATCAAAATGCCTTTAAATAACTTATTATGATGTTTTGCTGTGAAATATTGGTTATTAAGTAATAATTTGATCTACAGCATGAGCTATTTAAATACCAGAAAGTTTAGTTTTTAGTATTTGGCAGGTGGATGTTGAGGTTAAAAAGGCAAAATTTGTAAAGTAAAGGTATTTTAGCCATAAAAGTTACAATGAACACTTGTTATATTTCAATGGCAATATTTAACTGTAAAGCAGTTTTAGGAATTGACCTGATACATTTTGACATAAAGTCACTTAAAGCTATGTAACCATGTAAGGCTGTGTTCACGTCACGCCTTTTGAGTTGAAAAAAGTACTGCAACAATGCTTTTTGAGGGGAAAAACCAGTTGAAAGCTCTTTTTTGTAACCCTAACAACAGACAACTCTGCTGGCGGCAAAATTTGTTTGCTACCTAGCTACTCTGTTCATGTTGAGGAGGAAGCAGCTCGCTTTAGCTTTAGCTTTTGAGGTGGACGGTATTAAACAAGGCGCTCCTGTTACAGATATGCTGCTTGTGGGTCCGTGACATCTGCCATAGAAGAGATTAATAATTTCATGCAGGAGCTCTGACTGATGATTTTCAAAGCCTACTTCAGGTTGCGCAAGAGCCATTACAAATATCTATTGAGAGTGATTTCCTGGACAATATTAAAAAAACGAAATTTTAAAAAAATTTTAAAAAATCCCCCTCTCTGGCACTACTTCCTCTTTTTTCATTTTCTTAAAAAAAATTGTCTCAGATATTGGTTGTACAAATATCTCCTGCTAAAAAAAAAAAAAAAANAAAAAAAAAAAAAAAAACTGACATGAAAATTAGACATTCTCTTGAAACCCGTGAAACCTGCTAGCTAATGTTACTTTGGTTAACAGTGGATGTTAAAGCTAATGTTGTGTAGCAATTGGCTAGCTAGTTAGCTGAAAAGCTAATTTCTTTTACCAAAAAGCTGAAAGGGGAAAACACTTACGAACCCAAGGCATCTCCCAACCTGTCCCCAGGGGGGTTTTAAAAAATTATATTGTACAGGTAGTCATATTCTGACACCCATTAGCACCATCTTATCTTATTTTTGCTCTTGTTGCCTTATCCTTATTTTTATTTAATCATATTTTTTATATTTGAGCACAGTCTGGGAACCTACCAGAAAAAGATTTCACTATTATACTTGTATGACTGCACGTGACAAATAAAACTCTGAAACTTGAAACCTCTCATCAGGTACTGCCATGTTGCCATAGAGTCCAGTCTATTCTTGTTGTGATTGGTCGGCTGGTTAAAATGTGCTTTTCTGAAAAATTGAGCTTTTTTCAACATTTTTTTCAACTTTTTGCAAAAGTGCTTTGCTCCCGTGCATTCCCATATTACTTGTGAACAGAGCCTTATAACAGTTACATGTAACCTCGATGTCTACAAAAAAAGAACATCTACTTGTCATCCAAATGCTATAGGCATCTGGAATTCCTGAAACTGGGCTGGATCTGGACTTTGGGCTTGTTGAGGTTTTGCTTTCTAGGTAAGTACAAGAAAATACCTAGTCTGGTTTGAGACCCAGAGCTGTTCTTGTGGCTGAGATACTGGCACTTTGAGCTGGACTCAGATGAGTACTTGCTTCATGACTGTCCAGGATCCATTTTCTGGTTTCACACATTCCTTGTCCAGGTGCTGTGTATTTTCTTTTCAGTATGCATGAGCTCCACATGCAGGGGGCGGGCAGCAACAGCCCAGGGGTTTAAAGTGAATTATGGACATACAGTATTTGTTTAATCTTTGTGATGAGTAATTGTGTTTAATAAAATACACACATTTTGTTTTAACTGTCAGTATGTCTTCCTCAGTATTTCAGATATTCTAACCATCAACCCTACCCATTAAGCCAGCTATATGAAGAATACAATCAGGTGACAGAAAATTTAATTCTTCTGAATACACGCTACAACAAAATTTTTTACACTAACAAAGGCAGCAGCCTTTATTCAAACTTTATTCAAACGCAAACACAGCTAATATTTTTAGCTGGTATTGTTCCACGTTTTAATAGTGGAAGGGTAGGGTGTGTTAGGGTAGTGTGTCATCTTCCAAGACAGAGAAAAATAAGCAGACGTATCTGTACTAAGGGTCAAAGGTCAACTCCATTTCCTATTATATGGAACATTTCGTCATGTGTTTGAGTGTGTGAGTGTGCGTGTGTGGTCTCATGTTTGCATGTGTAGTGGGAGTGTGTGTTTCATGGAAGTTCTGTTTCACATTGTTTCCAATCTGAAGTTATATTGTAAAATCTCCCAAGTGACATGTAATACAAGAATATATTGGTGATTGATGGAGAAAAAAAACTATGGAGAGAAGTTGTTCAGTAGGCTGATGCTCAGGTATTGTGTGTGTGTTGTATATCAGATATTGTTCCACGAAATTACCCTCTCTGTCCAGTGTGGACGTTATGGGCACGTCAGAGACGAACCATGTCGCATGAGAGGAGCAACAGGAAGTTTTGCAGCCAGGAGTAAAAAGAATAGAAACATGTCAAATACTTTCTAGAAGCAACCTCCTTCCCCACAGTCTTAACACTCATGTATTAAAGCTGCCACACCTGTGGACCTGAAAATAGATAACGAACAGGGAATTTAGCAGGAAACAACCACTGGGCTTTAAATAGAGCAATCTGTGAGTGAACGAAGATGTCTGAGCACAAAGACATTTGGAGACAATTTGTGGATGAGAGTCAAAACAGGAATGTACAAACAGTGGACCAATATCTTTGTTGACACCAGCAGAAAAAAACATAAAGCAGATCTGCACCTTTTGATGTACAAAATCTCGTCGCTGGGGCAATACCTTATATAGAATTACAGTACCCATTCTTACAAGTTTGTTTTGTACACCCACTATTTCGAATTTCAAAGAAACTAAAATGTACTTATAAACAATGGTTTAAAGGACCATACCAGTCATTTTGCATGTTTGAGCCTAATATATTCAATTTTTATAAACATAAGGTTGCTGACAATGATTTCCCAAAATATACTACTATACTAGAACGGTGAGTTAAAAATGTTTTTCCTACCTTCCAGACCGCCATTGGTTTCAGTTCATTCTGGTACGCTGTTAATATCAACTTGTTGATACTTGAAACGTTCTTGGGATAGGTAATCCATCATCATGAATAGCAAGTGTATTCAGATTTTTTTAGAAGTTACATAATTTTATCATTTAAGCGCAGTAAAAAGCGTGATGTGAATGTATGTCTCCACCAGGAAATATAGTTCCAAAAGAAGACCTGTGTTTATCAAAAAATTTAAATTTAAATTATTATGAAGACTTCATCAGGCTGCGTAACTATTAGCAGGCGAAACATCGATTTTTAAGGTGGGTGTATCACTTGAATATTTGATTTTGAAAGATTAAGAGTTTTTGCCAAAAGGTAAAAGAAAAGCTATCAGGAAAGCTGAAATACAGTTTTATCCTTTGGGAAATGTGTATGAAAATTGAATATATTAGGCTCAAACATGCAAAATGGNATACAGTTTTATCCTTTGGGAAATGTGTATGAAAATTGAATATATTAGGCTCAAACATGCAAAATGGGTGGTATGGTCCTGGAATCATTAAGAATTGCTGAGAAAAATCTACTTTTAGGCATTTTTGCCATGAATACCCAAAGAAATTCCCAGTAAACCCTGCACTGAAGTCCATGTTACCCACTCTTGGCATGGGGATGGTGTAGACAGAAAAAGACAGTAAAAAGACACTGCAAAAAGGATTTGATCCTTCATCAATTTCCCACCCAATGATGATTGGGTTTGTGTTTGTCAGTTGTGAAGCACTGCTGCAGGGGATTGAACTCACTGCAAGTAATGTCCACTGCTGATGCTGGATTCCCACGTTGACAGTGTGCGGTGGACACATCCGGATGTTCTTTTCAGTGAGGATATGATGGAAAACACCACTCCTGGCTGTGAGAGCAGCACACCCAGATGGAACGTGCCATCAAAAGTTTAAATTTTCCAACTTTTTCCACATGCCGCAGCTGCAATGGCAGACCGGATGTTGATTTATTATTGGGTCAAAGATGAGTAGTAAGGGACTCTTTTTTTTTTTTTTTTTNTTTTTTTTTTTTTTTTTGGTGAACATGTACCCAGTTTTGCACGACAAATTATTATGAAGAATTATGATTATTATGAATTATTATGAATTATGACAAACTAAATCGAGCACACCATCAACCTGAGTTGCTGACAGTCTGAAATATCACCTAAATCTCTCTTCATCCATCTTTATTAGCTCATGGAATTCTCTCAGAATTTGCACTCCTGCAAAATGAGAAGAAGCCACATGAGGCTGCGCTTTCTTGTCAGTTCTTTAAATGATTATATAAAACAGCCAGAGCCAGAGCTTTCCTGTTTTTATATAACGTTGTGCAAGATGCTAAAAAACGCTATTGCATCCTCCAACACTGATATCCCACTAATTCACCATGGCAACGGTTTCTCATTTGTCACTGTCGTCTGCTGTCTGCCTGTAGTTGACGGTGATTCCATCATAATGACCAGTGAGGCTGTTTTTCTTCGGCAACATGTGAATGCAACCTGCTAATGGGAGATGATAGTAAAAGATGTGATGAGGAAGTGTGTAGATCTATCAGGAAATCATCTGGTCTGTTTTGGTTTCTCAAAAATAAAAGTGTTGACATTATAAATCATTGCTACAGCTTTTCACTTTAATATTTCTCTCATAATAAATGATCCTTTTCTGTGGTAAAGATTATACAGACATCATGTTTCTCTTACTTGGGGAAAATAGTGGTTTACCCCGTGACTGCAGTGGTTTCTTGGTTGATATTTTCCAGTAAGAAGCAGAGGGGAGTTTGGCTACGGTGGTGAGTTATAATACTCCAGCTGAGAAGAGCAGAGTCCAAACTGTTTACAGATCCTAGCTCTGTAGAAGATGACAGGCAATGGTACAACTGAGCTTGTATTGGTTTATCCAACACCTGTTTTGTTGACTGTGTAAGTTTGTTACACCCAGCACCAATAAGTCTAAGGCTTCATTTACCCCTCGCATTAAAATGTATCTGTATCCAGATACAGATATAAACAAGGAAAAATGCAGTTAATTCAAGATGTACCACACTGTAAGCCCTGATAAGTTCATTTAACTTAAAAAAAAAAATAAAAGCAGGGTAAGTTGTCACCCTAAAACAAAAAGTTAAATTATGCATTGTTGAAAAACAAAAAAGTATATGTTCAATGAACCTAGGATTCTCAATAGAAAAGCCTCAAATTTTTAAGTACAACGAACTAATATTGCATGGTTAGAATATCTGCTCTTTACAAGCGGCATTTTTTCAGTAAGTGGAGAATAATTTCATGTTTTTCGAAATCAGAATTGTTTTCTGTAATCAGTCGCAGTTATTTTGACAGTTATGGTAATACCTTTTTAAAAAAAAAAAAAAACAACAAGTGTTGTATGACGGCGTATATTGGTAGGTCAGAATACATTCTGATTCAATGTGTTGTGCGTACATTTATACCCTCAACAGTATGTCTGGTACATCCTACCAGATCTTAGTTACAACTTGCCAACAATCTGTACAGCTGAGACAGATTCATAAGATAAAATCCACTCACAAGTTGAAAATGCACCTGGAAACCAACAGTCAGTGCATTAATATGCAAGTTAAAACTTTGATTATACTCAGATTAAGGCAATAAATTGATGAGTAAAGTAGAGTAAAGTTAGTATACATCAGAGCAAGCTTACTCTGAGTGATAGACCTAGATTATGTGATTGTAAATTTATTTATTCAGGAATGTAAATCATGCACTGTACATTCAGTGTACCGCGGAATCCTGTTAATTCGATCCATGTGTGTGTCTTACTCGTATTACTGCCTTAATTGCAGTACAGACAAATAATCAGAGTGTAGCGTGTATGTAATTGTACTGGATGGCAGCTGCAGCTCAACCATGGAACAAGAAGGAAACACTGGCTTTAATAGTGTAATAATAACTCACCTACTGAAATCAGATCCAGTGCAGGCAGAATCCAAATAACAAAAAAACTTTTTAAAGCAAAGTGGATGCAAGCCCCTGCATTGGTTGTTCATTATTCAGATAATGTATCTGATACAGAGATTACATTTTAATAGTGTGTAAAGAGGGCCTGAAATGCATGTCCTCAAGGTGTTTGGGAAGGAGAGGAGAGGAGACAATTAGTCTTACATTAGGTTTCCCAAAATACTTACAGATAACGCATACGAAAAAAATATGATTCTGTCATTAAATATTGGATTTTTAAGCCAATATTACAGTTCCGGCTCCAATTTAACCAACTGAAAGATGAATACCCACTCCTAGCTACTTATAAGAACACAAAACGGCAAAACGAAAAGTAATAATGATAATGCAACAAGTAAAAAAAAAAGCAAAAACTTTATCCATGCTGTACTTCTGAAAATAAACTTTGGACCTGTGTTTCTTTTAAGGATATTATATTTGGCATGTATACCTGCCGTGTCAGAGTCTTTGGTTTGATATTTAATGATGGAGACAGTGTGTGTGGGGTGGAATAACACAGGGCAGTGCTGTGGACTGCCTAATATATGAGCCATGTGGGACTGTGGACTGTACATTAACTGTTCTCCCCTGGCGAGAAAGAGTGCCAACATTCACAGTCATTACACAGATTATTTCAATGTGCTTTCAGGCTCAAAGTAGACGTATTAAAAAGCCCTTTTGTGTAAGCTTGACAGAAGCCATGTGGGGCTGGAAATATAAAATGCATTAAATAAAGTGAAGCAGACTGTAAATTCACTTCATTTGTTTGCAGATGTGATGTATTGTCAGTACGTGGCACCCTGTCTGACTTTAAAATCAAAACCCAGCTTAGTTTTTTTTTTCTTTTTTGTGAAAGAACAAGTTTTGCTAAATGCCTGGATCCCTTCATCCATATTAAGTCATTAATCCATTCAGTGGTTGTGTAAATATTTATAGGATGAGGAAAGTGGAATACATTTTCATTATGCATTAATATTAAGACTGTTGCTCCATGCATACACTTCGGAGTTTTTTAAGTCAGTTGTTGGATTTTTCTCTTCTTTTCTTTGCACCAAATGCATGAAAGGAATGTCTGTCTTTTGGTTGTGACCCCACTCTAAGAAGTACTTTAACCAGGAGTTACTACACAGGAGACATGGTAAACTGGTGAAGCCAGAGTTGTCCCCATATGCTGTATCCCAGTGTGCTATCTGTTTGTCCCAGGTCAACATTGAATCCTTGGAGCATTCCACACATACTAACACCTCACTGCAGAATCCCCTACCCACAATGCCTTTCAGCAAGCACCTGTGTTTATGGACCACTACCTTAGCCTTTCACCTAGTGGACAGTACAGCTAGTTTTTTTTTTTTTTTTTTTTTNACCAGTTCAGAGGGAAGAAAAATGTGAATGAGTTAAAAAAAAAAAGGTACAGATTCATTCAACAACCTGTGTGAGGTCATATCCTGTGCTGTGTTAAGCTTGTTTTATGCTTGACGTATCCATGCACGAGTTCTGGCGAACAAATTGACGTTATGCAGAAAGACACACTACGCCTTTTCACCTTTCCACCAGATTTTGTAACTCCCTGTGGGGAAAAAATGGCAGAGCTGCTAGTAGAAGAGGTTCGTAAATACACACATCTGACCCCTCAGTGAAAGCTCATCGAGACAGCCAGATGACAAAAAATTCCTGGCATGAAATCTCACAAAATTTTGGAAAAGAAGACACATTTTGCTGAAGGGCATGGAGACTTTTATGAGATTGATATGTGAATGCTTAAAAGAGAGGGAAAGGACAAAGCAGGGACACCCCTACAGTTTGGGATAGCATCAGTTTGCCATGAGGAGAAAATGTACAAGTATAAAAGCTCCTCACGTCTCCCCTCATGTCCATGCAGAAAGTATAATTCAGCCTTTCATGCACTAACCCAGACTTTCCAGCTCTTCTTAACAAAAGAAACCATCACTACAGTTAATATCAAACTCTTCATCTCATCACAGAGCCTCTGTTCAGGACTTTGGGCCTGAGCTGAACCCCTCAGACAGACCTTTGCCCCTAACAAGCCCAACCAACCAGTTTGATATGTTTTGGTAGGTTACAGGTGATTAACAGTACAACCAGAAGAAATGTGTTGTGAGTGCGAGGCACCACCGACTCCTCCCACACTTGTCTTGTTTGTGGATGGAACCAGTCAGTCAAAACAGATTTTACTGCATGGTTGTTGGTTCACAATGAAATGTTGCAGGAGGTTTTATCTAAGAGGGGTTTTTGTAGTAAAATAGCAGCCTGTTACTTATTTACACTAAATACATAGTAGATTTCAAATGTCACTTGTGACCACACTGTGATTTTTCAACTAGTCCAGGTTATAGTTCACTGATTTGTACTTTGCCTGTCACACTGCTGATAATCCCATCGTGCTGTGTGTGACTGATACCAAGCTCCTCACACATCACACACATGGGGATGTAGCTCAGTGGTAGAGCGCATGCTTTGCATGTATGAGGCCCCGGGTTCAATCCCCGGCATCTCCACTGCTTTTGGGACATAGTGATTCATTGGTTAGCACTGTTTATAGCAAGAAAGTCCTGGATTTAAATCCAGCTGGAGCCTTTCTGTTTGGAGTTTGAGTGTCCTCATCATGTCAATGTGTGTTTCCTTTCACCTCCAAAGACATACAGGCTGGCTTATTAGGTATCATTTGTTTCCACTACCAATACCAGAGGAATTGTTATTAATACTCACCCTGACATATTTGTTATGTGTACAGGGCCACCGACAAGGGGAGGGGGGTAACTGGGTAAGATGTCCCAGTCCCAAGAAAGCCCTCTTGCTGTCAAATAATTTACTAGGATATTTTGCCAAATATGGTCATTTGCGAAAAGTTTACTTAGCATATGGAAGTCAAATAAAACCTATAAATTGCATTTCCATATTTTTCTTGGCAGAGAGCAATCTAAAATAATTTAATGTCAAGAGGAAAATGGTTTGGTTCACCATGCACGGCAAAGTCAAAAGTTTGCCCCGCTCTTAGTTGCCGCCTGTAAACTCTCAAAATGAGCAGTCAGCAAAAGTTGGATATTGATCTTATCCCAGGCCTGGGCAAGATACATGGCATACCTGCATGTGGATCACTCAGTTTAGTTTTACTGCACGCCACTGAAAACAGTTTTAAACAAAATGCAACCACGCCACCTAAACCTCTTAAATTTAGTGTGACTTGTTTTTTTTTCTATCTTTTATTATTATTATTATTATTATTATTATTATTATTATTATTATTATCTGTGAGCACAGGATACACACAACACTTCACTGTGTGATGCTGAGAGTCCTGATCACATGAAAAACTAGGTTACAACAACACAATATGACTGTTGGAGCCATTGGAAATGTCGTATTTTTGCCACTTACCAAGTATCGAAGGGTTGGATTTTTCTTTTGGTTTGATGGAGGGGAAGCGAGAGGAGAGGAGAGGAGAGGAGAGGAGAGGAGAGGAGATTACTTTCTAAGCCATTTGTTTTGAGATCCTTCTATGTCCAGTCTCTCCTCACACCTCTCCACCCTCTATAACTGTATACATGTGTATGTGTCTTGTATCTCCTACATGCCTACAATCTGAGCAGTAAATCAAACGTGACATGAATCTGCAGACTCCATGTCTCCCTCTGACATGTCTCATATCACCTACGTGAGTCTGTCTGTTTTCCAGCTTGTAGATGCAGGTGTTTAGGAACAAGGCAGTCATACCAGAGTGTGATGAGGGTGTGTGTATGTGTATGTGGTGTAACTGTTGGCTGTTTTGGATATAAAGCAAGTGTGACTTTACATAAGTATAAAACTTTCCCACAATAACAAAAGCTGTGCACAGGAACCACAAACATATTCACAGTAATGTAGCAATTTATAGTGATTTTGTGGTTCAAGCACTGGAGTCAAAAGCATGTTTTTACATGACACAGCTGATCTGTCTCTCATAATGATATTTAGCGAGCTGAATGGATCCTCTACTCTTTCCTGTTGTAAATACATTAGTTCTTTTCATTGCAATTTAACTATGATTTCATCATTTTGAAAGTATATTCTGGAATACAGGTATGTGGATCTCATAGCAATGAGAGGGGCCACCACAAGTCATTTTAACCAAATTTGGGATTTAGATTAATGGATTAGATTATTATTGTATTTGCCCTCTAAGGGTACGTTCATATGTAGCACCTTTTCTGGCCACCTTTCAAAATGTTCTGCCAGTGTGTTAGAATGTGTTTAACTTTTAATTTGAGAACTCAGACAGACAAATTTGTTCAGTACTCAGGAAAAATAGATTAGTTACATCAAATGCATTAAAGAACCACACTGACCATTTTGCATGTTTGAGCTTAATATATTCAATTTTCATACAAATAAGGTTACTGACAATCATTTTCCAAAAGATAAAACTGTATTTCAGCTTTCCTGATATTTTGCAAAATCTCTTAATCTTTCAAAATCAAATATTCGGGCAATACACCCGTCTTAAAAATTGATGTTTCACCTGCTAATAGTTACGCAGCCTTATGAAGTCACAGTCGTTAAAATTTTTCGATAAACACAGGTCTTCTTTTGGGACTATATTCCCTGGTGGAGACATACATTCACTCCACCCTTTTTATTGTGCTTAAATACTACAATTACAAAACTCTGAAAAAAAAAAAAACTCTGAATACACGTCTTGTGTTCAGGATGATGGATTACCTATCCCAAGAATGTTTCAAGTATCAACAAATGATTGATTTTAATAGCGTACCAGAATGAACTGAAACCAATGGTGGTCTGGAAGGTAGGACAAAAAAATNATTGATTTTAATAGCGTACCAGAATGAACTGAAACCAATGGTGGTCTGGAAGGTAGGACAAAAAAATAATAATAATTCACCGTTCCAGTAGTATGCTTTGAGAAATGATTGTCAGTAATGTTACATCAATGAAAATTGAATATATTAGGCTCAAACATGCAAAATGGCTGGTATGGTCCTTTAAGACCAGACTTTGTATGAATTACCTGTAATCTAAATTATAGTGCCTTCCTTGGTAGGCAGTTAGACCTATGAAAACACACCCTAATGTCAAATGAAATCAAATTCAAGACAATGGATTTGTTTCTACAGGTTTTTCATCTAATCTAATACTGCTGGAGGCACGATTAGTGCCATTTGTTGACCAAGTCCACCAAGTATCATACAGTACTAATCACACAGTATTTTGCATTATGGTTACTTTTGTGGCAATCCCAGCCAAATATATAGAATAAAAATTAAAAATCATAGGAGAATGTTTTAAATTATGTAAATTTACCACAAAAAACAAAACAACAACAACAAAAAAAAAACCCTATATTCAGAGATGGGCGGAAAACTTTGCACATTCTAACGCTCATTCTTGAGGCTCATTCTAAGAAATTGTAAATGGAGTTTATTAGCAGTTCAATGCTGGGTGCTTGAACCGCTAATAACACTCTTACCAAAAAAACAAAAAAAAAAAAAACATGTTCATGATCATAGTTCTCACACACAAAAACCACATGCCTTTAAAAGTCAGCCTTCACAAACTTGATTCATGCTGTTTGTTTCTGATCTCCTGTAAAATGTGTGATTTGGATAAACTTCTGTTTTTATTCAGTGCCATGGGAAAGCAAGCCTTTTTGAATCAGTCTCACCCCACCAAGCCACCATGGACCTTCTAAACCCCGTGCCCCTCTCTCTCCGTGCAGTGATGTCATCGTCGGACAGCCCCGGGTGAGAGACTGGAATGTTACAGCCTGTTGACTGAGGCAGAGGATTGTGGTGTGTATGTGTGTTTTAGTGTAGTATTGTGTTATGTGTGTTTTAGTGTGTGGAAGTCAGAAACTATGGAAGAGAGACTGTGCATGTTTGTGCATGCGTACGCTTATGTACATGTGTGAGTGCATGGTGGGGACTTTGCTGTGACATTGCTGTGTGAAGATCGGTCTGTGTATGAGCCAGCTGTGAGTGGGGGAGTGTGTGGACAATCTGTACATTCACAGCAAACTCCCAAAGCTAAATAAACCCACTACTCGAGTTGAGACAGTGATACATGTAGAGTTGGACAGATACATGGATGTAGGCAGAGGGTTTTGCTGTGTGTTTTGTGCCATAAGTGGGTAGACTGAGTGGAGACTGTGGCGTTTAGGGTCGTAATGGCTGGTGGCGATGTTGGGTCTGAGCCATGAGAGCCTCTAAAGTGGGATACATCATGTATTAAATTCCACTTTGGAGCAGAATTAACCTAAATGTGTGAGATCAAGACATCTGTGTTAAACGTTTGCATCATGTTAACACTGAATATATGACAGATGACTGATTTTGAGATCAAGTTAAAGGTTATGGGATTTTGACCTTTTTGAAATGCCTCCATACTTACACAGTGTGCATCTGTTTCATGTGGTGGAGGTCCGTGGGGGGGGNGGGGGGGGGGGGGAATTACTAGTCTCAGGAGCCCCACTGTGTGAGCAACACAGTTATTTTTATAAAAAGCAGAATAACAAACCTCTGCCCTTGTTGATGGTGAGACAGGCATTTTTGATGTGGAGCAGGGGACTCTTAAACCCAGTGATTTATTGCTTGTCCCATGGTGGGGGGCAGGGAGCGGGGGGTACCCACCCTCAGTGTAGCAGGTGTGAGCTGAAGGGTGCTACAGCATGGTCATCAGAGCCATCGATGAAGGGGCAAGCATTAAACACACTTCACACACACACAGCAGTAGAGCAGCTACGTATATGCAGCCCAGTCAGAATCCCTCACGTTAGACCCAATAAATACTACCTGCATACATGCTACATTATTATTATTATTTTCCAAAAACCTAAAACTGTATTTAAGCTTTTGTGATATTTTGCCAAATCCCATAATCTTTCAAAATCAAATATTAAGGTGATACACCCAGCTGAAAATTCAGTGTTACGCCTGCTAACACTTATGAACTGGATTAGCCATCAGGAGAGGCGGGACTATTCCTGGTGGGCTGTAGCCATTAGTGGGCTGGCTGGTGGCCTTTGCACTGCACAATATCTTCTTCTTCTTTTCCTTTCGGCTTTCCCTTCAGGGGTCACCACAGCGAATCATCTGCCTCCATCTAACCCTATCCTCTGCCTCCTCTTCTCTCACACCAACTAACTTCATGTCCTCTTTCACTACATCCATAAATCTCCTCTTTGGTCTTCCTCTAGGCCTCCTGCCTGGCAGTTCCAACCTCAGCATCCTTCTACCGATATGTTCACTATCCCTCCTCTGTACATGTCCAAACCATCTCAGTCTGGCCTCTCTGACTTTATCTCCAAAACATCTAACATGCGCTGTCCCTCTGATGTACTCGTTCCTGATCCTATCCATCCTCGTCACTCCCAAAGAGAACCTCAGCATTTTAGTCTCTGCTACCTCTAGCTCTGCCTCCTGTCTTTTCCTCAGTGCCACTGTCTCTAAGCCATACAACATCGCTGGTCTCACCACCGTTTTGTACACCTTTCCTTTCATTCCTGCCGAGACTCTTTTGTACTGCACAATATAATATTAATTAAAATGAACTTAAATGAAGCAAACATATTTTTTTTCTTTTATAATCTTCTTGCCACTTAGATGAAAACTGTATTCTCAAAAGAGAAAGGGTGGCACGCGGAGAAACAGCAGACAGTTACAGACTTATTTGCCCCGGCATCACTGGCATTTTCGTCTGGCCATCCTTCTTGACATTTTCTTCTGTGTAGCTCTGTGTTGGATCGGTTAAATATTTTTGACAAAAAATAATAATAGCATGTGGTTGGCTGTAATGGATTATTCTACCCCAAGCACATTTCAAATCCCTACAAGTTGATTTTTATAGCATACTGGAAGGAAGCCAATGGCAGTCTGGTCAGTGGGAAAACAATTCTAATATTTACCACCTCCAATTGCATGTTTTGGAAAATGGTTGACACTAATGTAACATGTATGCAGGTCGTATTTATTGGGCAAAATCAGAGGTATGGTCCTTTAAGTATGCTCAAAGATGTCAGTGTAAAATAACTTAGCTTTTTGAGTGTGGCATTGATGGACACTAAAGTCCCATATTGAATTGCAAAAAATTAAATATAGGAGCTATACAGGTTGAAAAATTAAAACCAATCATGTTCACAAAGCATATCAATATGTGTCATAGCAAAATAATTGAAAATGAGGCCCTTGTATACGGCAGGGTAAGAGTAACTTATTAGCATGAAGTGTTATATGGACTTAGAACGCATCTATAGTTTGGGTTCTGTGTTTTACAGCCGTCCATTGTCCTATTTAGGGTGAGTTCAGTGTGAACTTGCTGGTATGGTCAGAAAAGGAAGGTCAAAGTTCATTGTTGTGGGCACGAGGGTAAAAGGTCAAAATAGTAAAAGTCTAAAAGCTGATCACACACTTGTTGAATCCTGACTTATCCTTTGTCCACCTGAAAGAATCCACTGGCTTTAATGCCTGTAGGCGAACTCATGAAGAGGTAAACGTTAGCCTCGTGTGAGATTGCCTCAGAATCCGGCAAAAGGAACATGAGACTGTCGGCCATCGTGCAGCAGGACAGTGCTCTTTTTAAAAGTGAAAACACCGGTTTCATGGCTGAGAATGTAGATAATAAACTGTTGATGATGCCACTTTGGTGATAGAGGAGTGAAATTAACAGATTAGCAGATAACTGGTATTGTTTGCGGGGTGGATTGTGGCGGGGCTAAATTCCACGGTGCTCCATGTGACTGTCTCTCCCTGTGGCTGAGGTGACAGAGAAACCTGCAGATGTTTACTCTGTTTGCACTGCAAATTCCGAGATTGCCTCATGTGAACAGGAACAGAGTGAAGAATGCGGAAGCCACAAACTCAAATGCCTTAAACTCATCTGAAATTGTGATGGGACTGTGTAACAGCAACTCCTGCACTGTTAAAAACAGATTCTTGACAGAGTTGCTATGGTGACAGAATCATTGTCTGTGCTTTAGGACTGTAAAATGTAAACTCACAGTTGGGCAAAAATGCATCTACAGTTGCCATGTTGCGCAGATGCCGAGCAGGCAAATTGATGGAATCTTGTATGCCTCTCTCTTTCTCGGACACATACCTCACACTTGCATACACAACACACACATACACACACACACACAGTTTGAAGAGTGGAGGTCACAGAAAATAATCTGTGAAAGTTGGTGACCAAGGCCAAGTGACAGACAGTGATAAATGGTACACTGGACACAGATTGTTTGTAGGTTAATAGGAACACTTTACTACACACTCACATGCATGCTGTGCCGTCTGTCCACATGCCAGTCTGTCTGCCGTCTACTTGTTTGGACCCTTAATAAGTAGTATTTATAGGAACTGTTGAATGAGTGTTTTTGTTCAGCCATTAACCAGTGCTCCAGAGGGATGCTCAGGCAAAAACACAAACAATTAGTGCAACTTTCATCAGGGATTCTGGACAATGTCATGCGTAATATCATAAATGTTCTCAGGACCCAGATGACGCTTGCTGGTGGGAAAAGATTAGACACTTATGTATCCTGCTTGTGTGTTTTGCTGTGTGAATATGCATGCATGTGATTATATACTGTGAGTGTTTGTGGTTATGGATTCTGGGTTATGTGTGCTTATAGTAATTGACCAAACATGGCTATATTTCATTCATAAAGCAGGAAGAGTTCTGCATGTCTGCCTGGTTCACATAAGGGACTTACACATGCTTCTAATCTGCAGGTTGTGGACATGTGGTAGACATAACTGTACAATTTCAACTCTCTAATGTGATAATAAGGTAATGAAACTCCTCCATTCCCCTCATAACTCCATAGCAGAATAACCAATCATATTCCATGTCACAAATTCCTATTTCCTTGTCTTGAAGTAAAATTCTCTCCATCAACACTTTCTGAATGAGAAAACGCTTCCAAAAGGACTCTAGATGGCATCATGTCTGACTTCTCTCTCTGGCTCTCAAACAGATTTTACACAAATTATCCTATATATGTTTTCTGTATATCATTATTATACTATTACTTTTATATATTCAGGATAGTAATACTCTGTAATGATCACTTTAAAGGGCCATACCCACCATTTTGCATGTTTGAGCCTAATATATTCAACTTTCATATATGTAATGTTACTAACAATCATTTCCCAAAGCATATGACTGGATCGGTAAATTTAAAAAATATTTTTTCTACCTTCCAGACCACCATTGGTTTCAGTTCATTCTGGTACGCTATTAAAATCAACTTGTTGATACTTGAAACATTCTTGGGATAGGTAATCCATCATTGCGAACAAATTGTGCATTCAGGTTTTTTTTTTGAAGTTACATAATTTTAGCATTTAAGCACAATAAAAAGTGTGAAGTGATCTGAAAATGCTTCCTGTTGTCAGTTCTTTATTGCAGCACTTGAATGCACCACTAGGAAGCATTTTCAGATCACTCCATGCCTTTTATTGTACTAAAACGCTTAAATTATGTAACTTTGAAAAAACCCTGAATACATGTATTGTTTGTGATGATGGATTACCTATCCCAAGAATGTTTCAAGTATCAACAAGTTGATTTTAATAGCGTACCAGAATGAACTGAAACCAATGGCGGTCTGGAAGGTAGGAAAAAAATTTAATTCACTGTTCCAGTAGTATGCTTTGGGAAATGATTGTCAGTAATGTTACATGTATGAAAATTGAATATATTAGGCTCAAACATGCAAAATGGACAGTGTGGTCCTTTAAGGTGGGAACAAAGTTCATTCAGTGAATCACATTTAGCACCACAAAGTCAGCATGACATGTTAGATCCACAATGTGGGCTCCATTACTCGTTCTTTGTGATGTCTGTATCTAAAAGTCACAAATGTTTTTTTGGGAAGGACTCATTAACATGATTTTCTAGTATTGTAATTCTATAATTGCATCATCTTTTGAGATATGACAAATTCATGACACAATTCAAACTGAAATGCAAAAGTCCAGGTTGATCATTTTTGTCGAGGAACCATGTCCCCTGCTAGTTTGAAAAAAGAAAATGCAAAATCTCTTTCCCATGCAACTTTATTTTTAGTGTGGCAGAGTAAAGCTTCGCTGCACAGTGCAAATGTTACATCAGTGCTGCTTTTACTTGGATTTTAATGCTCACAGTAATGAGGCATTCACAAACACTGAAATGAATCTTCACACAGGGTCTATGTTCACATGCAGCAGCATACAACAGGTGGAAGCCGGATGGTGTGAGGCAGTTGTGAGGCCTATTGAGGCTTCATTAATGGAACAGGAAGAGAATTGAAGCACGAGGGCAAACACAGTAACTCATTACCCCCGAGCTATTGTGTACCTTTCACACCGCAACTCAAAGTGTGTGTGCGTGCGTGTGTGTCTGTGTATGTGTGTGTGTGTGCTTATGTGAGTAATGTGTTTGAATGGGCGGGTGGTGAGCTGTTACAAGCTACGCAATTTAGGGATTAAAACTACTTTATGTTATTTGAACATACTGTTGTGGAATATATTTAATGTACTGTATATAACATAATTTCCATCACATCAGTGAATGATATTTGATTATTTCCACACAGTATAAAACTAACAACACAACATAAACAGGCTGGTATAATTTATCAGATTACACAATTATTCACATAAGACATGAAAAAATCTTTCAGACCGCTAAGAACATCATCACATCTGACTTCGCTGACTTAGCTTGACACTTGGCTGCTGGAGATGGAACAGGACATCCACCCTTTTACACTGTGGTGCCACCTTGGCCCTGCANCTCCCTCACATAAATCTACACGCAATCATTCTCCCACAAACAGGACACACACTGGTCTATTCTTGGTATCGTAAATCCTGAGAGCCAGGAACACGGAAGGTTTATGTGATGGAAATGAATGAGAAGGCGCAGGCGTAGCAGCGGTTCAGATGGTCGTGTTGTATGTACACACTGTATTTCGTGATAGGACACCTCAGAGTTAGTAAGTTGTTGTAGACAGGTGTCAGAACCCCTCTGCAAAGATTCTGTCATTAAAGACCAACAAAGGAACCTCTGAGAAAAAGATTATTTTTAGTCTGAATGCTCTCACTAAGTGCTCATGAAATGGGTTTTTTGTACCGTTGACTAGATTTTTCAAACTGTTAGCCTGACAGGTGGAAAAGCAAGGATGTTGTTCTTCCATCTAGGTGGAGACAAAAAGGTAGAAACAGTGGTGCTACTAAGAAAATCATGCATCATTCTGAGGGAGGATGATCCTCCTTTGTCTCGGCAGTAGAACACATAAACCACTAAGGAAAGATATACCACTACTGGAACATGAATTTAAAAAAAAAATAAAAAATCATACCTTCCAGACCACTACTGGTTTCAGTTCATTTTGGTACGCTATTAAAATCAACTTGTTGATACTTGAAACATTCTTGGGATAGGTAATCCATCATCATGAACAAGACGTGTATTCATTAATTAATATTCATTAATTAATTTTAATGTTTAAGTACAACAAAAAGCACAGAGTAAATGTATGTCTCCACCAGGGAATGTAGTCCCAAAAGAAGACCTGTGTTTATGGAAAAATTTAAATGACCATGACTTCATAAGGCTGCAAAACTATTAGCAGACAAAACATCAATTTTTAAGATGGGTGTATCGCTTGAACATTTGATTTTGAAAGATTAAGAGGTTTTGCAAAATATCAGGAAAGCTGAAATACGGTTTTATCCTTTGGGAAATGATTGTCAGTAACATAACATGCATGAAAATTGAATATATTAGGCTCAAACATGCAAAATGGCCGGTATGGTCCTTTAACAGCATTATAATCTTGTAGTCTGTCCATCTGCCTACTGGATATACAGTTTGATAGGTGTAATTACAACAATGGATTGTATTTTTAAGGACATGTTGTATTTTGAATGCCAAATGTTTAAACTTGCACCTGTTGATAGTTCCTGAACAGCATTCTGGAGTCGTCTTTTCACACTGGTGTTTGGTTTGTTCTATTTAAGGAAGCAGCCGTCTGAGGACCTGTGAGACATCTGCTTCTCAAACTGCTGATTCTGATGTATTTATTCTCTTCAGCAGCTGTGTATTTGGACCTTCGTCTTCTTTTCCTGTCATGTTAGATTCAGTTTGTCCTTTTCTCTCAAGACAGTGGTGGACACCTTTGTATGAAATCTTCAGTTTCTTACTAATCTGACACATGGAATAACCTTAATTTTGCAAAATAATGCAGTGACTTCACTGTTTCTTGAGAAATCTGTTTGATTTTGGCCATTTTTGAACCCAGAATCAAACTTTAGGAATGTCAGAATCTTGCAACGTAAGTAAACACAATTTACCTGCCTAATTGAATAGAATAATGGGTTTCAGGTGAACTAAAACAATTATAATTGTCTCTCATAATCAATTACCATTTAAACGCAATCAAGGATGAGCTAAAAGAGTTTATCATTAGAAGACTAGAGTCATGGATGCTAAAAGTGGGGCTTTGCAGTTTTATCTAACTAATTAATTAGAAATCAGTCATTTGCAGAAGTAATAGCCATTTGCAACAACATTAATGTCTTGGCTATATATTTTCATCAACTTAATGCCACCTTTGTGGATAAAAGTATCAAAACTAAAACATGAACATTTCTGTGTGATTCCAAACTTTGCACACTAGCGTACATGATTTGAGTTTGCTGAAATTCTAATGTTCTGCTCATGCATAATTCTACATTTGCAGGTACTGTATGTTATAATGTTGGGTATATTTAATTATTACCATTGAGAGAGAGAGAGAGAGAGAGAGAGTGTATATGCATGCATGTGTGTTTGAGAGAGAGTGCACATTCTCATGGTATCTCCACTGTGTCTCAACAATAATGAAATTTTACTGCATACAATGGCAAGTACAGTATATCACAAAATTAAAGGACAATACTGACAATTTTGCATGTTTGAGCCCAGTATATGTACACTTGCGTACACGTTACATTACTCACAACCATTTCCCCAACATACGCTTGGAGCGGTGAATTGTAGAATTTTTATCCTACCTTCCACACTGCCATTGTTTCAGTTTATTCTAGTATGCTATAAAAATAGTGAAGAGACTTGAGATGTACTAGAGGTAAGTAATTCATCACAGCAAACGTCTATTAAGTTTTTTTTTGTCGAACTTTATTTAACCCATCCAACAGGGAGCTGTACAGAGATAATGTATGTCTCCGCCAAGGGAATATAGTCCCAGATTATAGTATTTATTGGTCTTAAACATGCAAAATCACCAGTATGATACTTAAATAAGGGGGAAATCTCCTTTTTGTCATGATCATCAGTGTGGACGCACAGAATTTTCTAACTAAATGATAGACTGACAAATTTTTGAAAGGTTTGACTTGGTCTGAATGAAGGCCTCTCCCATATCAACTCTTCATCCCTCTCTCTCTCTCTCTTTCTCTTTCTCCACCCACTACATTGACTCCACCCTCTAGCAGATATAAACTGAGTCCACAAGTTGTGTGTCTTTTCAGAGCAAATATCCAAGGGTTCTCTCAGTGTGGTTGTGTGTCTGCCAACTATTCTGTCTGCAGTGATCATTCCCCCATAAACAGCCACCCACTAAGGTAATTCACTTTTCTATTCTTATTAAAGCACAGAATTAGAATTAGAATCCAACATGGAATGTGCATTTGCTTTAAATCTCTCGCATTTTATATATTTTTTGTGAATATCTGCAAGTCAGAAAGTTGTTTTATTGCTTATCGTAAATCGATTGTGCATTCTGTGAGTTTAAGATGCTCTGCAGTTCTGTTTTTTCATAACTACATTTTATCCAAAAAGCACAATGAAGTTAATTGAGAGTGATTTTTATTAGAATAATTGTTGATCCTCGATGGGTCTTTGCAGCATCCAATCTCTGTAAATTTACCTTGATGATTCATTTTAACACAGTTGTCTTAATCATCTTCATCTTTAGCTTGGGATTGAAGTTTTTGTGAACAAAAGTCTTCACTTATATTATTTTCAGTCCAAAATTAGCAAGTAATTAATGCTGTGGGATGTCATAAGCCTTATAAAAATGTCAAATGGCTGAGCAGATGGTATTATTTCAATGCAGTGCACCAGGCAGGACATCTCCATGGGAAAGGTGATGTTTTAAGTTGCTGCATGGACAGGATGCTCACTAGTTAGTTCGCTTTCTCCAGAGTTTATCTCTAGAAAACTGGATTATGCTGTACATCCATCTGAGAGAGAGAGAGAGAGACAGAGACAGAGAGCGAGAGAGAGAGAGNAGAGAGAGAGAGAGAGAGAGAGAGAGAGAGAGAGAGGCTGTGTGAGGGCAAATGTCCACTTGAGCGTTTTGTGCATGTGTGTGCGGTCTGTGTTCATGCACAAAGACACAAAGCTGAAGCCAAACTGTCACATGCATGTGATGGGGGCAAGAGCAGCAGCTTGGTGAGAAGAGACTGCAGAGCAAACACCATCTTCTGCTCTGAGCGGCTCCGTCTCGCTGGCCTGATTTGTACCTGTCTTAATGAAACATCTTTGTATTGTCTTCAAACTGTACAAAATGCCGCTGCATGGCTTTGAGCTAAATCTTCCAGGAGATCTCATATTACTCCTAGTTATCCTCATCCTCCTATTTGACTTCACTTTGCTGGCTTAAAGTTAATTTTAGAGTTCATTTTAAGATTCTTATTTTAACCTTTAGAGTCATGATGGTCAGGCACCCCAGTACATCTCAGACCTCTTAGTCCTATACTTCCATGAGGTCCCTTAGATCTTCAGGTCAGAGGTTACTGGAGGTGCCCTGTACCCAGATGAGGACTCATGGAGATTGTGCTTTTCAGGCTGTTGTTCCAAAACTGTGGAATGAGCTTCCATCCTCCCTTCGCTCACTGATTCTGAGGCCGCTTTTAAAAGGCAGCTAAAGCTTTCTTGTTTAGACAGACTTTTGGATAGTATCTTAAATCTGTGGTATTTGCATTTTCCTTGAATGTTCCTTGAATTTTCATTTGTTTTGTTTTATGTTACCTGTATTTTATCTGTGAGGCACTTTGTGACTTTTGTCTATGAAGTGCTATATAAATACATTTTACTTACTTTGCTTACTGATTTACTTTGTGATGATCTTTTTCTCAATTCATTGATTTGGCGAGTTCTCAGTCACTGTAACTATAATTTGCTTAATTAATTTTTTTGAAACCTAGTAATATTCAGGATTAACTCTACTGGACTATCTGTTGGATTCTTCTTCACAAATGAACAAATGAACATTGTGAAACCAAGCATTGCTACACAGTCTAATTTCAAATCTCTTTGAAGACTCCAACAATTCCAAAGTGTCAGGCTGAATTTTAAATGGGCATGAAATAAGGATAAGACATCAACAGCATTTCCATTTTATGTAATAGAGCAACTATAAAAATGTGTCTTGGGTTTGAATATTTTATTCATTGCAAGCTTTACAACGCTTCAATAAAATGCTAACAGAAACTTTTTTAGGGTGCCTCTCCTGTGTAGTTTAAAAGCTTAAATTATAAAGAGAGGAATGAATCCTAAGAATCAACAGTTACAAACTTATTAACGATGCCCATCTCCGGCCCGTTCCTATGAATATTATCTGATTAATAACCTCAGAGTAAACACAAGAACAAACAAACAAACAAACAGCTGTATTTGACATTTTGGTCTTTGAGAATGCTTTCACAAAGCTCTCAGTTCTGTAATGGGGAATGTCATGAAAATTGTTGCAAATTGAGTCATTTTTGTCAAATTATTTGCATTTGAATATGTGACTAAAGATCAGATGGAGTCGTCAGGAAATCATACATGTTTTGTGGGTCTAAAAAGTGTCTGACCATGATGTTATTAATTTGTAAGGATGGAAATTGAATCTCTTTATCTTATTAAAATTTGTTTTATGTCAGATTTGATCAACTATGTGATTTTTTTTAGGGACAATACAATTTGTACATGAAATCTGAAATGAAATGAAGATTCTAAATGGTTTGCAGCCAACAGACTTCATTTTCTTTTTCTTTTCCAAAACTTGAGTGATTATGAATTCCCCCCTACTAATTTCCACACATAAATTCTCTCTCTCTCTCTCTCTCTCTCTCTCTCTCTCTCTCTCTCTCTCCATTTTCTTAATTTTGTTCAGACATACAATCAGTAAATGGCCAATCTGTTCACCTTAATGCAGGTTAGGGGTCAAAATGAGAGCCTCAAATGTCTAGTGGTTACAAGGGTCACCTTTAAAATATTGTCTGCTTGTATTCGTATGTGTGTGGTGTGTGTGTGTGTGTGTGTGTGTGTGTGTGTGTGTGTGTGTGTGTTTGTGTGTGTGTGTGTGTGTGCGTGCGTGCATGTGTGTGCGCGTGTGCACCGTTGTAAACTCCTGGATACATTCTTCCGCAAATTTTAGGAATGCATAGGACAAAAGGATCCAATGAAAAAGAAGAATGACAGTAGAGCAAAGAGAGGGAAAGAATCTGCAAACACTCCAGTCATTTAGCTGCACAGCTGTGGCAGTATGTGTGTATGTGTGTGTGTGTGTGTGTGTGTGTGTGTGTGTGTGTGTGTGTGTATTCCTACGGTTTGTGTACTGGGATTGTTTGAATGAGAGCTTTGCAGCGTGACTTGAGGAGGTGTTAATTTTATGAGGAGTGCTTTGTGATAAAAGCTGCGTTTAGGGAACGGAGGAGCTCCAAAAGTTTTTTTTTTCCACTTTCACTGAGACACCACAGCGTGAGTGGAGTTACCATGTGGCTGCTGGCTTAAGCATCAATTTTTAAATGGTTGTGGTGCAGGGAGGAAGATGCAGTGGTTTGCTAAGCATGTTCAGTAGGATTTGAACACTGGCTTCAGTGCAGGTGCAGCACAAGAAAGCTACAGCACAAGTCACTTTCATTTTAAATAATAGCACCCAACTCACCTAATGAGGCTGAATAATTGAAAATTTTAGCTTCTGAATGATGCTGCAATTCTACGGCTTAAAATACAACAATGCATATACATGTGTACTCATATAAGAAAACTTACATTAAAAAATTGTTCCACTTAGAAATAAAACCTTCTAAAAATGCTTACTTTTTAAGTCTTTAGCTTCCCAAACTCTTATCTCTGAATGTGGCTCTGTTAAACAAAATGTAATGTAAAGAAAAAAAGAATGCAAGTCTCTCAGGTCAACATTATTTGTAATTCGGGAGAGGGGGTACATTAGACACACTGAAAAGGAGAAAAAGAATCATACAACTTATCTTGGTAAAACAATACAAAATGAAATTATCTCTTGTATCAGTGAAGAAATAATTGAAACAACGAGGCTGACGTCAAAGAACATACACTACAGGCCGGATGTTTGAGGCCACCCCCATATATATATATTTTTTTTAATCAATACACTGTTTGTTTTGCAATTTATTGCACAGGAAATGACAAAAATATATAAAATAAATGTAACTAATTAGTTTTCAAGAAGAATTTGTCAACAAGAGCACATTATGTAGCCACTATGGCTTAAGAAATAATTTTTAATGAAGGCATGCCCAGTCTGTATTAGTGCACTGACACTCCAGCTGTGTTCCAACTCCCTGCTGATGTGTTTTAACATTCTATTCAATAGCTGCTGTCTGCCTTCTCCCACATCATTTTGGGATTAATTTGCCACACAGTCTGCTCATGCTAAATCTAGAGGTGGCCTCAAATTTCTCCTGTAGTGTATCTCTAACTTAATAATACATTTACTTCTTTTTAGTTTAGCTTGGTGGTGTGGAGGGCTGGGGTGGGCGGCAATTTTGCTTGCGGCCCCAAAAATGCTTGGGTCAGCCCTGATCAGAACCATTTGACCAATCACATATAACCACTGTTTGACTTTTCTCTCGCTCTTTCTCTGAGTCTGTTGGCGAGGTGGTTTACTGAGGCTCGCCGTCTCGCCCTCTAACTCCTCCTCAGTCAACAGGGACAGTGAGCAGCTTCAGTTCACAGAGTGAGGAGAGAAATGAGGCAGAGGGTGAAGATGGGGCAGAACAGAAGTGGCTTTGTTCATACAGAGACAGAGGAAGAAGAGGAGACAGTGAGAAGAGAGAGATGTCTGTATGTGACGGAGGAGAGAGAATAGACAGATGCGTCTGTAGGTTTGGTGCTGGTGGCATCTATCTCAGTCTAATATAATGTATGAGAGAAGAGATTAAAAATGCCTTGGTGTGTGTGCAAAACAAAAAAAACCCAGGACACACACACAGCTGTTTTTCCATATTTGAAAGCCAGCAACCACTCTCCATCGTTTTCTGCATCTCCTCTCTTTTTTATCTTGTATTTGGGTGTAGAGGTGTACAATGTAAATTATATTAGACATTGATAACATATATAAATCATTTACATTACTGGGTGTCAGTGTATAATGACTGTTTGGCTTTATTTTTCTGTATCATATCATAATAATAATAATGTGATTATAGATTACAGGAGAACAGCAATCACATAATCCAGCTGCAGCTTTTATAATAAGAGACACCAACTAAGTACATTTACTTAAATGTTGTACTTGAAATGTCATACTTGGGTACTTACATTTTGGGCAACTATACATGTATTACTGCATTTCATACAGACATATTGTGTGTTTCTTTTTTTTTTTTTTTTTTNTTTTTTTTTTTTTTTTTTTTACTTAACTACTCTGATGTGATGGTTGTAGTTACTTTGCAGAAATATTTTTCTAATATGTAAACTCCTAAAATATTTACTTAAGTAGGTTCTAAATGCAGAAGTTGAAGCAATGGAAGGATTTTTTTTTTTCATTTCTTAGTTCTGCAGAGTTTTGTTTTGGTTTTTNTTGAAGCAATGGAAGGATTTTTTTTTTTCATTTCTTAGTTCTGCAGAGTTTTGTTTTGGTTTTTTTTTTAATGTTTTAAGAACATGTTCTTAAGTTTAATTTTCATGAGATTCAGCTAAAGCACCGTGAGTTTTAGGCAACCGTTAGCTGCAAATGCAATGTTAGCGACTGCGCTAACTGCATTCTGCATTCTGCATTCTGCGCTTTGCTCAGTGAAAGAACCTAAACCAAGATATATCAGAAGTTCTGTTAGCTTTGGATATACCTAGACGTTAGTTAATGTTGCATTAGCTGCTGACGTGACGTTACAATTACAAGCATATACTGTTTGTCAGTTTACAAGCCCTGGTAGCTCTGTCTGACAGCTCAAATTTCACAATGCAATTACATTTTGTCCCAGTGTGATCCAATTTTACATTTGTGTTGTGCTAATGCTCAACACTGCTGATTACAGGAGCTTCTCTTCCATTATTTTGTCACTTCTACTCATGATAAGCAGCTATTTCCTCTTTGATTGCATGTCGGAAAAGTTATTGGCATATGGGTCAAAGTTGAATTTGGTTGAACTTGTGCCAAAGTGGAGAATCTGCTTATGAAGCTAGTGCTGCAGAGGGGAACTCCACAGAAAAGAATGGGCCACCTAGCACAGCATACATATACCTGCTCATGTGTAAGCAGCTTTAAGTTTATTTTCTTCTTTTTTTGCAGTCAGGTATATCTTTAAAATGGACTTTCACACGAGGTTTGAAGCTACCTAATGGAAATATTTGTTTTTAAGTCCCCTTCCTTCCAGTAGCTGATGCTAAAGCAGAACGCCTCATAAATCTGGAATTAATTTGGATATAGCTTTGATTGCCTTTCCTTCTGCACATGTCGGTTCGATGTTGTGCAGCTGCTGTAGTTTTAATGAGATTCTGTCGAAAATGCAGTAGCGACACCTCACCTTCCACTGGGTGACGTTAGACTCGGCAAAAAGAAAACAGCTTACAGACATATGATACCCCCGAGTATTCACACACCGCACACCTGATGGACAATTTACTGTGTTTCATTTGTGTAAAATGTCAAGAAGATGGACATCTGGAAGTAGTCGGGGAAACAGACACACACACATACACATGCATATACGTACAATGTCGACTGCTTTGAGGTTTGCTTATTTTCGAGACCGTCTGGCTCAGGCAGAGCATGCTGGGAGCTCAGTGGTGTATGACCAGCTACGCATGATTCTGGCAACAGATGTCAGGTCCAAACCGCAGACTGCTGCACCCCCATCCCACCCCAAAGGTTACAGTAGCCTGTTTTGTCAGCAGTTTGAGTGACATTATTCGCCAAAGGTGATGGGATGTGGTGAGTGCAAAAAAAAGCATAAATAAATAATTCGACATTATGTGAACACCGTGCACATGGGCACGCTGCGTCAATATGGAAATTGTTTGAAATGATTGACACATTGGTGACATCAACACGGTAAGAAAATGTCGAACATGGTTGCTGTTGTTCCCGTTTTGTCATTTGTCACAGAGTCGTCATGGTGAGCCAACTTTGCGCCATGGTGTGAAAAGTTAAACTGTAAAGGTGAAAAAAAAGCTCATGTCACACTGCTCACGCAACATGGAGACTCACAAAGGCTCATAGCTGTGGCACTGAAGAGTTTTCTTTCTTTCTTTCTTTCTTTCTTTCTTTCTTTCTTTCTTTCTCTTTCTTTCTTTCTTTCTTTCTTTCTTCCTTTCCAATTTCCTAATGTTTTCTCTTTCCTTTTCCATCTTTCCCGCTTTATTTTCATCACATCCCACAAACTGCATATGTAGTTTTCTCTCAAAAATGTAATTTAACTCTACTCTTCTTCACCATGAATACTTTTACTTTAGATACTCTATACATCTAGGACTTATTTATTTGTATAAAATTTGGAATGCAGTACTTTTAATATGTGTATTATTAAGAAAAAATATTACTACTTTTACTTAAAAGATTTAAGTACTTCTTCCACAACTGATATGTGTGTATGTGGTTATACATATGCTGACATGAGCAGCTGAAGACAGAATTAATATGTATTAACTTTTCTTCTTTAATATCAGTTTGTTATAGTTAAAGTCTTTTCCTCACTTTTCTTCAATAACAGGTTATAAAAATAGAAATTACTGGCTAATGTTTATATGGTCATACTCTATGTATAAGTCGCACAGACGGCAACACTTGTGTAAAATAATGTGTTGGAGAGAAGCACACCAGGTATGAACAAAAGGTGTTTCCATCACTCTGCTGTCGCCATGACAATGGTATGGATCGTTGTGTGACACTGAACAGAACAGTGCTGTAGGGACCTTTTGATCTGTGGTCAGTCTATCAGGATATTTCCACCCCTATGAACACACACACACACACACACACACACACACACACACACACACACATTCAGTTGGGATATTTGAATGCTACAAGACCGCAAAAGTGTGTATGTATATGTATTAGGGATAATTTATGCATAGTTTATTTTAGTAGATGTCTTAAACTCTTGTTCATTTTCATACATGGTCATGTTTCAGGAAATAATGATGTGTCATGTATAACTTTTGGTTTCTTGAATAAGTTAGAAATGAATCTTATTTTCTCTCTAATTAGTTGAAAATAATACACTAAGCTTCAGAATTCTTTTCATTTTATTATTATAAACATTTTATTTTTCTCTTTTAGGCATTCATTGCCAATAAACAAACATCAAAATATGAATCAAATATTTATATACATGTCGGAGACAAAACTGTGAACAAAGTAAGTTTTTAAAAAAAACTTATATGACCTGCACCATAGGAGAACACTGAGTACGTCAAAAATGCACTGATTGTTGCCCAATAATTAATGACATTCAAATCAAATATTTATGTACTATTTAAGGCATTTCATTTTTGAATTTGACAAACAACATAGTTAACAAATCAGTTGATATTTTTGCTCATGGATCATGCTTTTGGCAAATACTAAATGTATTAACAGCCACATTCATAAATATTCACACGCTCGACTATATGGCTTCTTTTAATATGTTTTTATATGGATCTGAAAGAGAAATGTTAACAAAATGTAATTTATGATGATTTTTTTTTCATAATAGTTGCTCTGTAGAGAAGAGTGATTGTTCGATAACGAGTGGAAGCATCTTCTCCACAAAACCTCTGGACTCTTCAGCTCTTAAAAAGTTTTGATGCATTTCTTCACTCTCTGAGATGCTCTTTGTTGGCAAACGATTGCATGAATAATACCAAATATCTCAAGATCAGTGCATCCCTCGTGTTTGTTTAATCTGGCAGACAGACTTCACCTGTAAATGAAACTGATCAGTGTTATTAAAGTTTATTATTAATCATTCAAATGTCAGTTTTCTTTCCTTTAGACTTTATCTTTCTGAACTTTCTTTCCCTTTCTCTTTCTCACACTAGCCTGAGGATAATTTTTTTCATCTGTATTGAGAGGCATCTCGAATGAGACAGGCTTAAAGTGTCAGTGTATCCCAGCATAGATCAGAGACACGTTGTTATATTTGGCTGGTCTCTCCATGTCTGTGTTTTGTCTGTAGACGTCACAGATCTGTTGGTAATGTTGCTGACGATATTGGGAACAGACCGCAGCTTCCATGCAGAAATAAGCTCAAGCTCTTGTTAGGAAAACTCAGTTACATTCCTCTGGACTCTTTGGCACGTCTGGCTTCTGTCACCGTGGAAACTAGATGGGCTTCCTTCAAAGGCCTGCTCTCATCAGGGGAGACAGTGGCATGGCCATGTTAAAATCACCAGTCGACTGAGAAAAGGTCAAAGGGCGGCAAAGATCCAAAGAGCAAGTGATGGAGTGGACACTCGGGATGTGGTTTGGGATTAGGACCAGAATACAAGTGAGCCAGCTATTAATGAAACTGAGATTGTGGGTAAATATGGCCTCGGCAAGCAGAGTCGTATTTTACTAGGTGGTTACATTTACAGTCATGTTTTAAGTGTTAAAATAATCAAATTTATTAAGGTCTGAGACAAAAAAAAATTACCTAGCAAAGCCTATTCTCCCTTTTTTCATTAGCAAAGAGTAATGTAATAAAATATTCACGGTCATTTAGCCAAATATAAATTATGTGTTAGAATATAAAGACTCAACATAAACATATTTCTGTGGTCCAATAATCTCTATCAAAACCTCAGTTGTAGTTCTCTGAATGTAAATCTTTGAATTTTACTTCTTTTGCTATCTTAACTTTATTTATAACTTATATTACCCAAATAAATGACTTAAATACATTTGATTTAGCTTCGTATTTGTATTTCATAACCATGTCAGATTTGATGAAGTGCTGCTGATGGAACGGCTCTGTGTAAAGACTGAAGTGGGAATTTCATTTGTGAAGAATGATTGAATAATAGAAGTAGACCTTGGAAGAGCAGCTGAGAGCCTCATTCTCAGGCCATGGAGCCAAAGAAAACCTCCTCACCTTGCTCTGTTACTGACCATTTAAAGTAGACTGCTTAGGGGTTAAATAACCGGCGAAAGACATAAATAGGTGGTCTGCTGCGCAGCTCTATTTGCTCAAAATTGTGCTTGTTGGACCAAATTTCTCTGTGCTGGCCAAAAAAAAGGAGGAAAAGACAATGACATGACTGGATTCTTTTTCAGTAGTGTGATGCTGAGAGCTCCTTTGTGGTTCGTGGAGAGCTACTGCTTAAACTGACAGGCACCTGTACTGTGAATTCATACTTCAAGGTACTCTGTTGCATCTTCTCGCTTGTCTTTCCATGTCAATTAATGAGGATGTTCTGTTTTGGGATGATTTATCCCACCTTATTTATTATTACACTAAATAAAATTAGTGGGTCTCTCTGCCAAGGTCAAATAAACCTAGACAAAATTTGTCTTGCTCTAATAATACACTGGTCTAAAGAGAAAACAATCAACTATAATGAATGTAACATTTTTCTAGATCTATCTCAATAACTATTAAAGACACTGCAGAGCAGTCTCTATGTTACTGAATCAACATCTTAACTTCACATTAGTTGTTATCACATGGATTTAGTCCAATTTGTTACTGTGCAGCAATTCCATTAATCTGAACACATATATTTCAGTTCTGTAGATCCAGATCCTTATCCAGATCCAGACCAGATTGCACCTATTGATATTCTGGTGTATTATTTTTGAAGAAATTGAGAAAATACTGAAAACTTCTCTATCTTGCAGCATTGAGAATTTTTTTTTTTTTTTTTTNTTTTTTTTTTTTTTTTTTAGTTATTTATTTCTGGATCTGCCCCTGGATCAAAGTCAGCACCAAAATTTTGTGAGTTCTTCCTTGGGCCATGAGTAATCCTGCTAACAAACAAATAAACAAACAGATGTAGATGAAAAAATAGGGTAATGAATAGTGTAATAAATTCCCCAAATACATACTGTATATGAAGATAAGAAAATTAGCCCTTCTTACGTGCTTTATAAATAGACATTTCACTTATTCTACTTAAAGTGCAATTTAATACCCTATTTTTGCTTGACCATGCCTCCTTCATATATTCAGAATGTATTCAAATGCTGAAAAAAAGGGCTTAACCAATGGTTCTCATTCTGAAGTGGTCCAATAGCAACACTATGTCAGATCCTGTAGTGTACAGTATGTACAGTATAAGGTACTTTTACACGTCAGCACAGCAATATACCATTTCTTACAGTTTTCATAAACTAATAGCATTACTCAATGGAGTCGTCATCGCCAAACCCGAAAGGGATACGTGAAGGAGCTTCATGAATCCCAGTTCTGCCTCTGCATACTTGGAGAAGCAGTAGCAGCAGAAGTACAAAGTGGAGATTGCACACAAACACAGTGGAGTACAGGGCGATGTTTTGTTTTGAGCTCTCGAAGGCTGTGAGACCGTGATTCTGTTTGAGAAAAGTGAAAGCACGGCCTTTAGAATGAACACTTCTGATTAGCACCAGAATCAATTGATAGCATTATTAAGTTGCTTCACATAGAACTTAATAACAAAAAAGAAGTTGCATGAACATGCGTGTAAAAAAAAACAAACAAAAAAAAAACTATTGCTTATTGAGAGTTATGTATAATGAACAAATGTTCATTCTACTGTAGCTATGAGGGAAAAAAATCTGTCCACTGTCATGAAATGTATCATACAATATCTGTTGTTTTTGCTGGAAACCAGGTCCTGTTTACACATCATCATGAAAACAACATGAGCATAATTCTGCTCAGATTTAAAGAAAATAGCTTTCTGCTTGCAATGGAAGCTACTTTTCAACAGGCAAGAGGATGTTTCATCCCACCATCAACCCTATGACGTTTATTCTGGTTCCCTCTTGTGGCCAAGAATAGGAAGTTCAGTTTGTCCTTGCCAAGCCTGGATGACACATTCTCATTTTCCTTAACTGGAAGTTGGAACAATGTTTTATTCATACCAGCCTCTGTGAGGTTAGCTACAGTTTACACCTTGAGCTTAGATTTAGTGGAAATTAGGACCCATTTTTTCCTTTTGTTATTAAAAGAATCTTTTTTACATTTTAATAACAGGCTGATGAGAGCCAGTATGATCTAACCATTTACATACAAACCACAGACCAATTAATAATGACCAGAAACAGACAACACTAAACTATTGTATTTTATACAGTAAATCAGTTCATACATATATCAGAAAATTGGATGCTTTTTTTTTTTTTTTTTNTTTTTTTTTTTTTTTTTGGCTCTGACACCGTTTTTACATTTCATACCAATTACTTTTATAATACTAATGGTTATATCTGATTTTGATTGTAGTGTAAAACAAAGGTTTGAAAGGACTGAAAAACAGACAGGAAAGATTTATCATGGCCTTCATTTTTCTGCAGCATTTGTAAGTTTTAAAAAAAGGCATCAGATTTAAATCAAAGGTCTACATTTAATAAACGACAGGTGATTAAAGATGACTGCAACCTCATTTTGTGAGAGTTGTTTGGTAGCCAAAAAAATCTGAAGAATCTATATCATATCTGGCAGTCAAAGCACATGCCTTTGACTAGGGCTATTCATTTTCTATTCTATAATAAGTCTACTCTAAGAAACAAGACATTATATATGAAACTAAACAAGAAAGATGCCCAAATTAAGTCCAAAATGTTATTAAAAAATAATAAACAATTTTACCCACTGAATCCATATTTTCATACCAAATTAATACAGTTTTGCAGGCAATATTATTTTATTTAAGTGAAAAATCCAAGCAAAGGTTTAGTTTTCAGTGTGTTATATATGAATTAACATAATAACTTACATAGCAATGGTAGAAACACTGGTGCTCTTGGGCCAACATTGCTCACTTGTAAATGACATAAAGTATATTCCACTCTGTGCAACTTTATTCTGCTGTTTTTTCTTGCCTATCATGCTAATATCACCTAGGTGAAACGTTGAAAGCACAAAAAAGTAGGTGTGTCTCATGCTAGCTGCAGGGCCACAAGTGCATTATGTAGTTCCAGTGTATGGTCAGCAGATGGAGACAGATCAGGCCTCCAACAGGGGTACTTTGGACGTGGCTATACAATACACCTGCCTTATACTACACTTTAAGAAAGTCAAGAATATATATGAAGAAACTGACTGGTCACACACTGACTTTTGTCCTACTTACTATTGTGCAGGATCTACATTCAGTATCAGATACAGTCACAAATCTTGTCTCCTTTATCTTCCATACAGGCCTTGGCCATGCCTCCCCTCCCTGCCTCCCTCTTCCTCACGCTGCTGCAGCTTGTCGTACTTGCTTATGTGAATGGCGGGGCGTATTACCCACACAAGCAACACCCGCAGCCTTACCAGCCGATGCAACACCTCCAACACATGGGCATGGGCAAAGACGGCTATCCTCAGCAGCAGTACCTTGGCAAAGAGGTGCCCTATATGCAGTATCCTCAGTACAGGAAGGAGCTACCCCAGGTACCCATGCACAAAGGCAAAGACTACGCACGTAAAGGCGGTAGCTATAATGGTGGACAAGACAAAGGTAAGAAAAACAAATTTACATCTGTGGTACATTCAGAAATGTCACATGACCTGCAAAGCATTACATTGGTATATACAGTATGTTGTTTTTTTAAAGAAATTACATAAATTATGTTGCTTCTTCAGGAGAAGAAAAATGATTTTATACCAACACTTTTAACCTTTAACTCTTAATCCTATCAATGCTACTTTTCAACAATGAATTCAACAGAATTCATTTTCCAATTACCATGATTTTCCCCTAAGTGCAATTTAGTTTTTGTAATGACCAAAACCTGCAGCACTATTGTACTGGACTGCAATATTGTTTTGATGTGCATTATATTGTATACGTGATAATGGCATTTGTGTGTGTGTGTGTGTGTGTGTGTGTGTGTGTGTGTGTGTGTGTGTGTGTGTGTGTGTGTTTTAACACTTTTGGCATCTTGACAACAACATTTTTCATCATTTCTGGTTGAAAATTTTATCATAGGTCAGACAATCCCTAGTGGTGCTGAAGGAATTCCCCAAGGCGAACCAGGTCCAGCTGGACCACCTGGACCAGAGGGACCCCAAGGACCTCCAGGACCCTCAGGAAATGGACTGCCAGGACCAGCTGGTCCGCAGGGACCTGTNACCCCAAGGACCTCCAGGACCCTCAGGAAATGGACTGCCAGGACCAGCTGGTCCGCAGGGACCTGTTGGTCCACCAGGATTGCCTGGTGTGGGCAAACCTGGTTTGCCAGGATTGCCAGGCAAGCCAGGAGGAAAAGGTGAACCTGGATCACAAGGAGAAATGGGCCCAAGTGGTGAAATGGGGCCATCTGGACAGCCAGGGCCTCAGGGACCCCCAGGACCACCTGGTCTTCCAGGAATAGGTAAACCAGGGGTACAGGGACTACCAGGCCAGCCAGGGCTCAAAGGAGAGACAGGACATAAAGGTCTTCCAGGACTACCAGGGTTACCAGGACCCAAAGGAGACAAAGGAATTGGCCAGCCAGGACAACCTGGTCACAAAGGGCCACCAGGGCCTGCAGGGCCTCCAGGTCCAAGAGGGTTACCTGGTGCTGGAAAACCTGGGCTAAATGGGATGCCAGGTCCACAAGGACCACCAGGGAAACCTGGTTTCACTGGAGAGCAGGGACCAGCTGGGCCACCTGGGGAAGGAGGACCACCTGGCCCACCAGGTCCACCTGGCCAAGGAAAACCAGGTCAGAATGGACTGCCAGGACAGCCAGGGATGCTGGGTGGCAAAGGTCATCCAGGACCACCAGGTTTGCCAGGAAAGCCAGGTCTGCCTGGGTTGGGTAAACCAGGACTCCCAGGACCAAAGGGTGATAAAGGTATGGGTGGTCCACCTGGGCCTGCAGGACCTAAGGGAGATAAGGGCCATGGAGGACTACCTGGTATGCTTGGACCTCCTGGACCAAGTGGCCCACCAGGTCTCCCAGGTCCTATGGGATCTCCAGGTGGTTTAGGTGCACCTGGGCCTAAAGGAGAGTGTGGAGAGGGAGGGCCTAGAGGGTTAAATGGAGCCCAGGGTGACCCTGGTCCTCTGGGACTTCCTGGTAAGGATGGTATGCCTGGAGAGATTGGAGAGCCAGGGCCAAGAGGGCCACCAGGACCCAATGGTGCTAAAGGAGAAAGTGGACACAAAGGTCTACCTGGTCCCTCTGGTCCTCCAGGACTTCCTGGACCAAAGGGACAAGATGGATTACCCGGTGAAATGGGGCCTCAAGGTCCTAAAGGAATTCCTGGAATGGATGGTGCAGCAGGACCAATTGGGTCTCCTGGTCTTCCTGGGCCAAAAGGAGATTTAGGCTCACCTGGTCGACCAGGAATTGCACTTCCAGGGAGCCCAGGTCTTCCTGGTCCCATAGGACCACCAGGGATAGAAGGCCAAATAGGACCTCCTGGACAGCCAGGTCAGTCTGGTCCACCTGGACCACCAGGCCCACCTGGAGCCTCTGGTCTGTCCCCTGACATGGCTGGAGNTCTGGTCCACCTGGACCACCAGGCCCACCTGGAGCCTCTGGTCTGTCCCCTGACATGGCTGGAGTGCTCTCTGAGATGGGCCCTGGACTAGACGGCGTTAAGGCTGGTGGTTATGGTAAGAAGGGCAAGTATGGAGGCAATGGTGCAGAAGTGATGGGTGTGAGTGGGTTGGAAATGCCAGGATTCACAGCAGTAGCAACAACTCCCTTTCCACCTGTAGGCACTCCTGTCGTCTTTGACAAGCTCTTGTACAATGGCCACCAAAATTACAACCCCCAGACAGGTATTTTCACCTGCGACATACCTGGAATTTATTATTTTGCCTACCACATTCATTGCAAAGGAGGTAACGTATGGGTGGCTTTGATGAGGAACAGTGAGCCAGTAATGTATACATATGACGAATACAAAAAGGGGTTCCTAGACCAAGCATCAGGGAGCGCAGTACTGCCTCTACAGCCTGGGGACACTGTGTATATTCAGCTGCCCTCAGATCAGGCAGCAGGACTTTATGCTGGACAGTATGTGCACTCCTCCTTCTCTGGTTTCTTGTTGTATCCAATGTAAAACTGCAAACTACAGGGAGAGAGAGACAGAGGCTGCAGTGAGAATAGATGGGAGCATACTGTAAAACATGATTATAGAGCGAGAAGTCTTTATTAATGTAACATTAACAATCTCTTGATGTGGTCAGCAGAAATTGAAAGACAAGACGGAACATGTCAGAGGAAATGTCTATATATACAGCAGCTTTTATACAGTACTATATAGTTGTCTACTGGGAGTGAAAAGATTTCTGCTTTTGTAGCGCTGAATATATCAAGGATTCTATAAAACCAGCATTCAAAGAAGATCTTACAAGTATTTTCACGATTTGACAAAAGCCATAATAGTGCATTTTCTAAAAAAAAAAAAAGAAAAATTAGGTTAACAATGGATTGTAATGTCCATAAAACAAGCAGTACAGTTCTGGTAACTGTTGTAGCAGTTGTAACTGTTGTGCCATGTTTTGTCCGTACACCTACATTTTGTTTTGACCAAAACTGGCAGCTGCCCCATGTGGCAAAGAATGTGAACTACAATAGAAAACACGAAGATATACTTAATTTTGGTAAGACATTTCTATTTTTTGTATTTATACCTTTGAATGCATTTTTCCTTTCCTTGTTGATAACTGCAAGCAGGTATAATTTTCATAAAAATCAATGCAGGCCACAAGAAAAAGTTTGCATTTCAGTAGTACATTCTTTTAGAGTTTTAGAACTGATTGTGTTGCCTGCAGATGACTGATATAGAAGAAAGATTTATTTTGTCACTCTTGAAGTGAATACAGTGGATCAATACCAGCTCCACAGTGGATTAGCTAAAAAGAAAAATACATTTTTAAGCTGACAGCTTTGCATTAAAATGTCAAATATTAACACAAGTCCACAATTTCAGAACTATTGTTAAAAAAAAAAAAAAAAAAAAGAAAAACAGAAATGATACAAATCCTAACTTTGATGCCTTGAGACTGAAATGGTTGTATTTGGGACTGGAGCTTCTAGTTTCCCAGCTTGCTGAATACATTTAGCTGGCTTTAGCAGAGATAATATAAGAGAAGTGTTATCATTGTTTGACAGTCAATTATTAAATTCCTGTGAATTTTATCTGTAAAAGAATTTGATTATTGAAAGTAATTTGAAGACACTATGTATGCTGGGAACAGCTATTATGGGGTAGTTGGTAGGACTCGGGAGAGTATACGATGAACCTGTAATGTATGTCTGCTCATTTTTGGGAGCACACAAAATTAGATGATCAAAAATAATCACATCATAACCTGGGAAACTGTGTTGCTGATTGACAGTTTCTCCCATGAATGAGATTCATAAAGTAAGAATGTAACACTGAATTTGTGCTTTAGGCTGATAGCTACCTGCTGTCATGCTGCAGGGGGTAATGGGTGCAAAAGGCAAATCGACTATATGCACATTAGTCTAAAAGTGTAAGGACTCTTTTTGTATGAAATACAGAACTCAAACAAGCATACCGTTTTGCCTTGACATATGAAAACCACTGCTACACTTTATTAAACATTATAGTACATTAAAAAAAAACTTCCATAGCATTTCTCTGTCGTAGTGTTATACAGGATATGTAGTTATAGTTGTTTTGTTTAGTACAATATAATAGACAACAGTAACTGATCAGTGATCCAGTCAGTCCCGCTGTTCAAAGAATAGTTTCATTTTAAAATATTTTAAATTTTAGAATGAATTTTAAAATTTATTTTGGAAAGAAGTTGTTACCTGACATATACTTACTTAATATTATCATTAGCAACATCATACATAATCCATTTTTAGTTCTACATTTATGCCAGTATAATTTTAAATGAGACAAACTGTAGATTGTTGTTTTGAAATGAAACACTTTTCATTTGATTTTTTTTGCTTTTCTTTTTCTTTTTTCTTTTTTTCTTTCTTTTTTTTTTTTTTTTTTNTTTTTTTTTTTTTTTTTTTACCTTGGTAACTCAGTCCTGCTGGCGTGTTTATAACTGACACGATGAATAATTGAGTTCCACAGCATACTTGGTGTGCTTGATTTAATTTGTCTTGCTGCCAGGTTGGCAGGGAACTCAAAATAAATTTGCCTTAAAATGTATCCCAGTTAATGGACACAAAGGGAATAGGTATTGAATGTCACAGCAACTCATAACAATGGTTATGTCATTAATTTATTATTTAACTGCTGATCACCTATATGCCATATTGAAATGGGTGACATGCATGAAAACCTTTAAAGGAAAATACATATATTTTCCCCTTTTAACCATGGTGCTAAAATGTTCAGTGTAACCAAAGAACTTATGTCTTAATGTTTCACATTTGTTGTTATTGTTGTTTTTTCTAAATAAAATGGTTTAATTTAAGACTCTTGTTGCTGATGTGATTATTTGTAATCTTAAGGAAGACATATACATATATATGCAGATGTTCATGTTCTTATTTTCATTTGGGTTCTGTTTTGAAACCTTTGCAATACTTTAAACTGTAAAACACACATGTATCCATTTCTACTCTCTTTGCTGCATGGAGTGGCTGTGCCCACTTAGTAACGACAGGCTGATTTAGGTGTCTGTAAGGCCCCTCTCCTGAAAACTCTACTCTGTTCTTATTGAGCTGCATCAGGCTTGAGCTGGCATTATCCACAGATTACAAAACACAGATGCCAGCCAAACACTCTCACTAGCTTTGTACATCATTAGTGTCTAACGAGGCGTGTATGTGGGAAAACTCAAATATGTTATAGGGAGATGCAAACATGTGGTGGAAGTACAGTAAAGGTTGAATCCAAGACAAAGCTGTATTTTGGAACTTTGGCAATGACAACTCTTACTCTCCACTATATTACACTAAAACAACAAGAGAGAATAACAAAAAGCATACATGTCCACTTTAAAGAAAGCAAATTAATTTACTAATTTGAATAATTCTGGCACACTGACAAAAAAAAATGGCTGGTTAGTGGCATTCACTGTGGGACTCATTGATGAGAAAGAGTAAATCAAACCGTTAAAATATTTGTCATTAGTTAAGATAAGAGGTAAGATAGGACAATTCTTTTGTTAGTCCCACAGCGGGGAAACTGCAGTGTTACAGCAGCAAAGGGGATAGTTTAAGGATAAAATATAATTATAAAATATAATATAAATAATTACTATAGTAAAGATTTTAAAAAATCAAGCAATAATCATATCATTGCTCTAGCTTTTGTGGTAGAAGACTACATATGCAGATCATGCACACTGAGTAATAAGCCATCTAACGACAGAGCAGCTGTAGTGCTCAGAGATGCTGATGCTGCGGTGGGAGGGCTGTCGGTGTGCGCATGCGCACGGCTGTTCGTAATATCCATTCATCCCAGTTAGTGGCTGCAGGTTAGACAAGGAGGAGCTCGACTAGATTTATGCTAAGTAAACACCAAGCTGTACTTTTAAGATAAATTGTCGAGCAGGTTCCGTTGTCATAGCTTAATATAGCACCGATCGTAAAAACAAACAACGACAGGTTCAGTTATTATCTGCTTAAAGGTAAGTTGGGTTAACTAGCAGCAGTAGCTAAAATGTTAGCCTGCTAACTGCTAAATAAACAGCCGAACAACGAAATGTATTTTAACATTCACATCCGGTGCTGGGTTAACGCAGCCTGTGAGCACGAAGGCCACAGTGAGGCTTAATAAAATAAATAAAAGGTCAAAATAGATAACAACTATTAATATACACGGGACAGGCCTACACCTCTGAAGCCCGATTTCTTTTAACTGATTTTTGTAAGGGACCATATACGAAAGACACGAGAGGAGATGCTTAAATCCGTTTTAGCCACTGGCCACTTTCCATCTGCAATCCATGGGTAAGTAGACAAGAAATACAAAATAGAATTACTTTAAAATAAATTTACTAAAATCCAAACATGCCTAACCATTCTCAGTATAAATAGCCCTCACACCCCAGACATGGCCCTCTGCTTTCACTGAGAAATATACAGACATGTTTTGTTCCAAAGCATCATTTAGGTTGTTGTCAAGCTTCCTTGAGCTTTTTGATAACCCCGATGAAAACTTTGGGGCAAAACACATCAGTTTGAACAATAAAATTCTTTTTTATGCTACTCTTTTCATCCATTTAATACATACAATCGCAGAATAGAATTCAAATGTCAAAAATATCTTGTAGTGATATACAACAGGTTTATTGCGCATTTTTTGGTATGACTCCGCTACATTTACAACTCATCACGGTCATTGTTAAATAAAATTCAGTACTGCTTAGCAGTTTTGTGAAATAATTAGCGAATAATCATTCTCTTTACTTTCTCTTCCCTCTGACAGCGTCTTTCATCGCATTTTAGAGCAGATTGAGTCCATGTTCTCCCATGTGAAATGAGCTTTGTAAATGTGTCAGCACTGTTCTGTCAAGTTTTGTTCCCTGGAATTGTCATTTTTTTTGTATTTTAGTAGGTTTGTCTCAACATGACATCTCGTGGAGCTCCCAAAGCTGCTGGTATTAATGGCAGTGACTTTAAACAGAGAGAGAGAGTGGCTCCAACTCCACATTACCAGATGAGGTGAGTTTGTCTCTATTATACTGCATATTGTTGATGAAAAATAAACATAATATCTCGATTTCAACGATATATTCAAATCTGTCTGATACAATCTAACAGATTGGTATGTGTTTGCTTTGCAGTGCTTCCCTGAAGTCAGAGGTGCGGAAGTTAAACTTTGTCCATCTAGTGATCTGGCTTCTGGTGGCGGCACAGGTGGCTGTCAGCCATCTCAACCTGGTGTCACATGACACAGTATCCATGCCGTACCAATGGGAGTACCCCTACCTGCTCAGCCTCCTCCCACTGCTCTGCAGCAGTCTGTCACTTCCAAAGAACAATATCAGTTACTTGGCCATATCCCTGATCAGTTCAGGGCTATTCTCTATGGCACCTCTTATTTATGGCGGTATGGAGATGTTTCCGGTAGTGCAGCAGCTCTATCGCCATGGCAAAGCCTACCGCTTCATTTTTGGCTTCTCTGCAGTGACTGTTGTGTACTTAGTCATGGTGGTCGCTGTTCAGGTGCACGCCTGGCAGTTATATTACATGAAAAAGTTGTTAGACTCATGGTTCAGTGCCACTCAGGAGAAGAAGAAGAAGTAATGGATTTTGGAATCATGTGACTGGATAAAACTGTGTTTTATGTTATTTATACATTAAGTATGAATATTTATGTCTATTTATTCAGTAATCTTTATGTAGCATCATACATAACAAGCCAATATTTGCTACCAAGCTGCTATATAATTTAGAATTCATGTAAGAATAAACTGAAAAAGTTGTGGCCCAATTGTTTATTTAAATGAGGTGATCAGGTAAGTGACACCTCCATCCTCTTCATCACTGAATCTTACTGTTGTCTGTCTCTTATCAAGCAAAGAGGTCATTTAGAACCTGGGAGTTGTTGCCCTTAAACGTTTTTGCCATTATTTGAACAGATAGGGCTGAGTACATATACAACACTTAAACGCATGATCTGTATGTTCCAACATATGAATTTTGCTTAGTGATAAATGTATGAAAGGAGTACAGTCTGCCCTTGCTGCAGATGTGCTAATGTTGTCTCCCTGTCAAGGCTACCTCTCACATTGTTTGTTTTCAGAATGCAGATTTACAAATAAAAAAAGTTGATCACCATAATAACTGCACTATTCTATCATATTGTCATGCAGCATCAGAAAGCTGGCTTACTACGAAACCCAGCCATTTAAGATTATCATATGACTTATAAACTCAGTAAAAAAGATAAAATTTATTCTGCAGCATGTTAAAAATGTGCTGTTTTAAATTCTGGCAGTTAGGATGACTCTAACGTACTTTGTGCGCAGTGATTCTGCGACTGCGCGTAACGAATGCCACGTACTGTTTGACGTTGATAGCAGGAAGCTCCCTGATGCTGGCTCAGGTCTAGCTAGGCTAGCTAACAGATAAGAGGTTCACGGTGTGAGGCAGGCCTGTGAAATACAGCGTGGTCAAGTCGTCTGATTCAGGTGAAAACAGTCATGGGTTTACGGCCCTGCTACATTAAATTTTGTCGTTAACCAAATAGTCTTTATGGGATCACCGTCATGAAGCCTGCTAGTAAGCTAACTAGCAGTTAGCTTTAGGCTAACTGGCTAGCTGTGCAAACAAGTAACGTTACGCTAGCTCGCCCAAACAGGTGTCGGCACTGTTTTTGTAGGAAGCAACTTAAAATGGAATGATTGGCTACTGTATGATGAGTTTATGGAATACCTTTTTTTAAATACATAATTAAATTCAGAAGGCGTTAGCTCACCAAGCTACCAAAGGAAGCCACTGAGTTAAACAGGGAATCGTCATGCTGGCTAATTTGTTTATAAAAAAAAAAAAAGAAGTTAAATAGAGGCAGATTACTTTAGTCCACCATTTCGTTTGGTGGCATATTATTTTATTGTGTTAGCATATATACTTTATGGTCTTGTAAGTGGCACTGCAGTGGGGAAAGGGCCTAACTTAGCAAACATTAGCAATCACTGATGTATTGTCGTTTATAAGCCACTCTGCCTTAATTGTCTTCATTGTCTAATGTTACGCTTACAATGTACTGTCAGCATTTTTCTCTGATGAAGCTTTATTTAGTTGAATGGATTGTTTTTCAGCATAAATCAGTTTGTTACTGTCGTAGTTGTTTGCTAACTTTAGCCACCATACAATCCTTAGCATCCAGCCAATTACACATCTGGCAGGGAGTGGTGTCGCTGTAGCCAGAGTGAAATTAAATGGTTAACAGAAATATATTGTTCAAACTGCTGTGTTACCAGATAATGTTACCTTTAACCCAGGTGTTCACTGGGTGCCATCAAAGAGAAACTTGTTCTTATCCCTCACAGGCTAGCCTGGCTGGATGAATGTCAGATGTAAGTTACGGTTATGATTCAGATTTAGGGTTGCACACTTAATCAGCCACATCTGACAGATTCACCATTTTGGATTGAGTTCCCACTGTTAATCCCATCACATTATTTTCAAAGGATTCTCTTTTTTGGTCAAAGTCTGTAACATGATCTAAGAGTAGAGAACAGCCTTTGCCACCTCACTTGGTGATGTTTGAACCTTAGACTCTGCAGTTACTGTGAAAATATTTACACAGGCATAGGTTTAATCAAATTGATTTTTGTAGTAAAGATGACAAATACTTTCCCTGTTGTATAACTCTAAAGGATCCTTGGTACTAAATCCCAGTTAGTCAAGAGTAGCTGCTAATTTCAACATAACTCAGAGCTCTTGTTATTTTAACTATCACATTTCTATCATATGACAAAGAGCCACATCTAGGCTGTTTTTTCCATGTTGACAGGTGGGGCAACAGGTTTTAAAATGGTAAATAATTTCCACTAAAACTTCTGGCAGCATTACAACTGACAGACATGTTGCCTAGTGAAATACATAGTGACACAAAACAGTACAGACATCAATGTGCACTTATTGGAAATTGCACAGGTGATTTGGATAAGCATAATGAGAAAACATTCCCTTGCTATGTATTATACATACATAGAACACCAACAGAAGAAGTCAAGGAGAATCAGGAGTCTCCACTTATTTTACTAAAAATGAACTTCTAGGACTCAGAATGTACAGAGGTTCCAGAATAGGGAAAAATAATTAGAAAAAATGAAGTAATAAAACATTTTAATGAATTCCTCAATGTAAATGGATCATTTTATTATTGACACCTGGTTTCTCACCTTACCTGACTTAATACAATTTCAAATTAATTTGCATTCATTTGAGAAAGATTTTTCTGGTATGTTCAGAATAAGCAATGAAACAGAATTGCTTCTTAACTAGCTCAGAGAAAGAGAGAAGGGAGAACAGAAAGCATCTCACTTAATTTCTTATTTTTAAGTGCATTTCCCCTTTTTCCCCATATTAAGTGGTGTGAGCAGAAGAGGTCGAGCGGCACCATGAACGGCCAGCTGGACTTGAGCGGGAAGCTGATCATCAAAGCCCAGTTGGGTGACGACATTAGACGTATCCCTATCCATAATGAAGACATTACCTACGATGAACTGGTGCTGATGATGCAGCGTGTTTTCCGGGGCAAGCTGCAGAGCAATGACGAGGTCACCATCAAATACAAGGATGAAGGTGAGTTAGGACACAGTCCCCATGACTCATGTTCCTTGGGTGTCATTTTTACAGTAAAAGTGCAAGTACTGATGATATGTTTTCTGCAGGCCCAGTGATTTATCCTAAACTAGTTTAAAGTTGCTTAGAATTAAACATGTAACCCCAAGTAGGGATCTAAGTTCCTTTACTCAGTGTGTTAACATACCATAATTTTTTATGCAGATATAAATGCCTGAACAGTGAATCACATGTTCTTTCTTCTCTGTGCCTGTAGATGATGATCTCATCACAATCTTTGACAGCTCTGACCTCTCCTTTGCAATCCAGTGCAGTAGAATACTCAAGCTCACTTTATTTGGTAAGACTTTAAAGCATTTGGCATAACGTCACCTCATTGTTGACACATATAGTGTAGCCTTAACAAATGGAACATTGAAGCCCATAGAATTTTTATTTTTATTTAATTTTTTTTTTTTTTTTTTTTTAAATAGTAAAGTATAGCCACATTAAGCTGTAGGCTAATTGATTTTTCACACCTGCTGTTATGAATGAAGATTCAGTTACAGTGACCTGTCACTAGGGGGCAGCACAGGCATGTGTGTCTCACAATAACCATGCGTTATCTGTCCAAATGACTCTTGCCTCCACGCCCTCCTGACTGGTGTGGGATGGAATTTGTGTTTTAATGCTGGTTCAGCAGTCACATGAAGAGAATGACAGATAGTCGATAGCTGCATTCACAAAAGACTTTTGTGGCAGTTATACTGGTTTCTACGTCTTGTTTTTAAATGTGTCTGCCCAGCTCAGTTTACAGTCACTCCGTAGCCCTGTACTTATCCAGTTTCAGCTGCATATCATCCAAGAAAAAAAAAAAGTTTTCCAAACAGCAATAAGGCTCATTTTTCCATGTTTTATTGTTCATTTTGTTGTTATATTTCTTTTAACCTTACTTATTTTAAGTAATAAAATGGCAAAATTCTAAGATATTAAAAACTACTGGTATTAGCTCTGAAAAATGGGACTCATAACACACCATGAATGCTTTTTGCGAAGTTTCAGAAGTTTAAAAGAAGAGTGACTTCAATGGTGTTTCCTTTCATTTCATTCCCAAATGAGGAGACCTAATAGATTAGAGCCACCTTAAAGAGATAAGATGGCCCACTACAGTCTCCTGTCTCCATGTCTGTGCTGTAGATTACTGTGAGATGACAGGTCACTCACTGATCCACAGATGATTTTGGTGGCAAGAAAAAAAGTGTGAGCTCTTATCAGATGTTGTTCTAGATCTAAGCAGCTTAATCTACAAGGGTGAGCAGCAATACAAATTTACCACCTTTCAGATTACATTTTTGCCTGAGATTATAGGCTTAGCTAAGGTTGTGTCATGTTCTTTCTGGTGTGCCATGATGCGGCACAAAGTAGACTATCAGAAATATGAGCATATTACTCAAGCCAGGCAGTTTTTTTGTTGGAGTGCGCTGGCAAGAAAAACAAAAACAAAACAGCATTCTTTCGCTATCTTATGAGAAAAACATCACCTCTTGGCTTGTTTGAAAGATACTTCAATATGCATAATGCAGACAGACTCTGTCTAAAATGTCTACATGTTAGCTGTGTATTTTCTATTCATGCATAAACAACAGCATATGGTTATAGTACCACACAGTGCTTGAGTGAGCTCATTGACTACATTTATACATTAAAATTATCATACCCCACGTGCCTAATTTTACCTTCAAACATCAGCACAACCTCCCAGCTATCACATTACCCTGATCTCAACTTTACTCCTAACTGTAACCTCGACCCTTAACTCACATTCCTTCCCTAAAACAGATCTTTGAAGAAATGAGGACAAGCTAACATGTCCTCACCTTGCAAAAATGTCCTCCATCTAATCTACATCTAAAACTAAAAAAAAAAAAAAANAAAAAAAAAAAAAAAAGATAGAAATACAGGAACACACTCACACACACACACACTGTACTCTTGAACTGCTAATGATAACACGATGTTGTTTCCTGTGGTCTGCTCCCAATTAGTCCACTTCTGAATCCTGCTATCATTGCTATTATTAGCTGGGGAACAGTAAGATGTTTTTCTTTTTTTCTTTTTTTTAACTAGTGCAGTGCCCATTGAAAACGTGGCTGTTAGGACCAGGCTGGAATTTACGTATGTATGTGCCACAGCTTGCCATAAGTGCCCGTGGAGCGGAGCATATGCCGCCACGCCTGGAGCATGTCCTGCCACACAAACTACTTTTTACTGGCACAGCTCAATTCGAGAACCACTCATTCAAGCAAATTTGCACACGACACTGCATCCTTGGGTCCTGAGCATTACCTGCCAAATTTCAACTTATTAGATATTGATGCCACAGACAGAGATTTCTGTCTTTATAGATGTTATGTATGTTTTACTCCCTCCCAATTAGAACTGAGCCTTGTTCATCACCACGTGTTATGACCTCACGTGCAACTGACGTTCTCAGACATGTGCTGAGATACAAAGCAAGTGAGAATACTTTGAGTCTCATGGCAGCACATGTCTCAGTGCTTCTTGACCTGTTGAGTTTCTGCTCAGCATCACTGACTCACACAGAGAAACTTGTGTGAATAAGGAATGTTAACTCTCACATTCACTGATTTGTAACAGAATGTTGACTGGCTCAGCTGGTTGTTGGGTAATGGAATACATATCTGAATTGCTTTGTGGACACAACTGTGAGATAAATAATCACTGCACAGCATCAGAATCCAATAGAATTGGGATGAAGTGTCATTCATAATGGGTAGCAAGTGGTGATATTCATGCAGAGACTTAATGACTAATGATGATGACTACAAACTGTACTTTAAACATTCTTTCTCCTGTGTTAGTTTAACATCTGTTGGGCTGTTTCTGTCTGGTCTGACTCAGAAAATCTAAAGACGTCAAGTAGCTCATTGCTGTTTCTCACTCCCAGAGCCATTATTTGTGTCAGCAAGAGACTCAAAGTCAAGTCTGTATTGTCCCAAATGGGAAATTAGCACAATTAATGGGATTCAGATACAGAAATGTATCAAAATGACATTAATAAAGGTACGGCATAGAGGATTTGTGTGTTTCTGTTAAAGCGATCAAGACTCAAGTTCTATTCGTCACTTTCCATGAGGTCTGACACGCAGAGGGAGTCCGCTGTGCAGAGATGGTGAAATGTTTGACTTGGCTCAACCACATCCCCCCCCCCANCCCCCCCCCCAGGAAATAACAAGGATAATTTACTAACTTTGATTCTTCTTCCACATTTTTTTTTTCCTTCTGTTAACTCCAGTGAACGGTCAGCCACGGCCGTTGGAATCCAGTCAGGTGAAGTACCTGCGCAGGGAGCTCATCGAGATCAGAAACAAAGTCAACAACCTACTGGATAGCCTGGAGCCGCCCACAGAGCCTGGTGTGACTGCTACAGCACCAGACACTGGTAGGAACACACACACACACACACAGATACACCCAAAAGCATAGAAGAGACTGAAGAAGACAGATGTAACAGAGAGGAAGAAGGTGCTGAAAATGAGGAAAAGAATGGAGGGTGATAGAAGTGAAGAAAAAAAACAAGTATGAAGGTGAGGGAGATGGAGCCTTTAAGAAAACGAAAGAAATTTGGGAACAAATGATGACAAGCAGAGATGAACCTTGTCCAACTGCACTTGACAGTATGTTTGTTCTCTGTTTTATGTAACAGCTAACTGTCAGTATAGAAACCATATACTATGTTACTTGGAATTTATGCAAATGTACAATTAGAACTACTGTTGTGTGCATGCTATTACCCAGCAGCATGCAGCTAATAGCATGCATGCACATCCCATGCACATAAACACACACACACGAGCAGAGAAGTTTCCAGGTCAGTATTGAAAGCCATTGGTAGATACACTGAGAAAAGAATCAATTTAGCTTTTATCACATACTCTTATCAACCAGAGACCTTTTGTTACAATTTCTTATCCATGGTAAATATTGAATTTTAAACTGGGTGTATCACCTTAACATTTGATTTTGGAAAAATTTGGAGATTTGGCAAAATAACATGACCACTAAAAGACGGTTTTATGTTTTGGAAATGCTTGGCAGGCCATTTATGCAAGTAGTGTATGCAAGTAGTATTTATTGTGCTCAAACATGCAAAATCAGCGATATGTTCCTTTAATGACCCAAACAACTGTGATGGAGATCCCAGCGCCTCGACAGATTGCACTCATTCATATTCCACACATCCACTGCCAGAGTCTTAAGGTCAATTTCCCGCAGGGGTGACCTTTCCTTTAGTGTGCAAGCTGACACCATGCTGAGACATCAGACAATAACATGATTTTTTTTTTTTTTTCCTTCCTCGAGTCAAGTGAAAGAGAATAATCATGTTCTGTGTTCATAGACTCAGTGGAGGCACGTGAAGGTAAGGTGATGGCAGCAGACACCACAGTAAAACAGGCCCCCCCTGTCAGTGCAGCCAGCATGTCGGCCTTCGACCCGTTGAAAAACCAGGATGAAGTCAACAAGAATGTCATCTCTGCTTTTGGCCTGAGTGAAGACCAGGCACAAGGTATTGCTAGCTGTCCATGCTAACAAGCACAAATGACATCTTTAACATTAAATAATCGATCTTTAACAATGACAACAGCAAAAAAAAAAAAAANAAAAAAAAAAAAAAAGAAAAAAAAATATGCTCTTGCTTTAATTTTCAGATTTTTTTTTTCCCCCAGCTTATTACTGTCATGTAATGCATTAATATCCACGAATGTCTGTTTCCATCTGTGTGTTCTGAGCAGCCCCCCCTGCGGTTGCAGTAGAGGAGCGCTCAGGAACTCCTGACAGCATTGCCTCCTCCTCGTCTGCAGCAGCCCCCCAGCCAGGAGTGCCCCCTCAACCACAGGCTCCCTATGCTGGTGTACAACAGGGACCCCCAACATCCATGGATGGTGAGATGCACACATGCACAGTCATCCCTCAGAAAAGCCAAATATGTACAACAATGAGCTGAGCATAAGGAGTTAGAGACTCTGCAGTGTGGGCGGTTAAGCACTTCCAGCTTTTTTTTTACTACGTTGGGAATGATATATTGACCTCTTCCAAGATCTTTGGTGTTTCAAAATTCAGTTCTGCCTGTGATCTAATAATCCCAAAGTAGGATGCTATTAAATCTATAGCAGTATATCTCATGGTAACTTTTAGCTGGAGTGTTTTGCTTGACAAGCCATTTTGATTAATTGGATTTTCTTTGGAAGGTTTTGCCTCACTGATAATGGTTCTTGCTCTGCATGTCACCATCTATGAGCCAGACCTGTTTTTCTCCACACTCTTTCCTCTGAAAATTTGTCTGGAATCATAGACCATTTTTATTATATTGTGTATGTACATGCTTAGTCCCGGCCTAATGTTGTCACGCACACGCACACACACCCACCCCTGTTATGCAAAAGACATGTTTGCCTTTTCTTAATGTGACTGAAGCATTTACTTTAGGGACATTTGCTGGCATGACATTATGTCAGCAGACTGCTGTATTAACCTGACTTTGTACTATGGTTACAGTCTATATGTAATTCATGCTAATCTTCTGCAGTCCACCTACTCTTGCATATTCATATGTAATTTCACAACTTGACAGACTCTAGTATTAAAGGACCATACCACTCATTTTGCTGTTTGAGCCTAACATACTGAATTTTCTTACATGTTATGTTGCTGACAAGCATTTCCCAAAGGATAAAACTGTATTTCTGCTTTCCTGATATTTTGCAAAATCTCTTAATCTTTCAAAATCAAATATTCAAGTGATACACCCACCTTAAAAATTGATGTTTTGCCTGCTAATAGTTATGCAGCCTTATGAAGTCACGATCGTTTAAATTTTTCGATAAACGCAGGTCTTCTTTTGGCACTATATTCCCCGGTGGAGACATACATTTACTCTGTGCTTTTTATTGTGCTTAAATGCTAAAATTACGAAGCTTCGAAAAAAACCTCAATATACATCTTGTTCACGATCATGGATTACCTATCCCAAGAACGTTTCAAGTATCAACAAGTTGATTTTAATAGTGTACCAGAATGAACTGAAACCAGTGGAGGTCTGGAAGATAGGAAAAAAATTTTAACTCACTGTTCCAGTTGTATGCTTTGGGAAATGATTGTCAGTAATCTTATGTGTATGAAAATGGAATATATTAGGCTCAAACATGCAAAATTGGTGGTATGGTCCTTTAAGGGATGTAGCAGCCCTGCTGTATGGCGTGGTATATTTGCTTTATTGATTAACTTCTTTGTATACCATGACCACTGAAAATACTGGTTTCTTATTGGCTGTCTGTTAAAACCATATATCTGGACACCTTCATAATTCTGATGAACATTTTCACCAAAATTCTATACCAGTATAAGTAGCAACCATACTTATTTTTCACACTATGTAACCACTCTCAGTGGTGAAACAGACCTAACCATGTGTTCTCTTTCTTTCTTGTGGTAAGTCTCCATGGCGTAAACATGATAATACACTTCGAATGTATCCTGATACAGAAAAATAATGGGCTTGGTGGAGGCCTTGCATGGTTTTTCGCCTCCACCTTATCTGTATTTTATCACTTAGCTGCCTGTTATGTCAGACAGTATATCTCACATTTGTTCAGCCAGAAGATCCACAGTTTTAGCTGATATCAGGTGAACCATTGCTGGAATAGAAGACTGTTGTTGGAGCATACAGATAGGGAACACAGCAAATGAAGATGATGCATCAAATAATTTCAATGAAGAGAATATTTTGAGGATAAAGGATGAATATACAGTGACTTTGTTTACTTACTTACACTGGAAAAGCTTGAAGAAAGCTCTGGCTGGCATGGACTTGCTCTTTTCCCTACATTTGGCAAACACATGAAACATTCTGCTGTTACAGCGACTCTGCAGGTTTCCTCAAGTCTCACAACTGAGGAATCTACCAGCATTGTCAAATAAGAAGATCTATGGATTCATCTTAATCAGGAGAGTCCTTATCATGACTCTCCCCTGTGCGGGATCTTTAAAACAGACATTTTGGTCTGAGGCCTAAATAAAGATGAATGAACAAGCGATCGTGAGTGCGGTGTTGGAGAAGAAGTAAAAACAAACAGAGTTAATGGATTTAACTTTCTTAGTACAATGCCGCAGGGATCCAGCTCAGGAGGAAATGCTAGTCTTGCATGGCCTTTTAGTTTTTCCAAGTTTTTCCTGAAAGAACAGGGAATTCCTTAACCTGTTTGGGCTTTTGTAAGGAAGGGCTCAAACAGGTGCAGCCCCAGAGGTGAAGCAGTTCATATTGTGGATCGATTGTAGCTTGTGGTTTGGCCCAGCTGGATGTGCAGGTCACTCAAGCAACAGAGAATTTTTGGCTCTTGTAGCAGAGCAGCCACATCACTGACTCCTGACCACACCCAAAACACATGGCATGACTGCTTTCATTAAACTGGTGGTTTGCGGTTTGGCCTGGTCAGCGTTGCATGGTCTCTCCACAGGGATTACGGTGACACTATTTGGTCTAGAGGGAAGGCTTGCCTCTTATTAAACAACAAAGCATTTCTCACAAAAAGAGCTAGCCCAGCAGAAAGCAGCCGTTGTTGTGTTTTTTTTTTTTTCTTCCATAATTTCAGGACTAGGAGAAACAGTGGACTTCTTAGTCTCATGAGTAACTTGTTGGATGTTTGATAATGATCGCTTCACAAGGTGTGCTGGTGTAGAGATACCATCATGAAGTTTGCTCTATCTCGCCTTGGGAGCAATAATCAGGAGCTAGGCCAGGTTTCCTGAAATGGTAAAGCCATGTTTTTATAGAATTATTGTTGAGGAAGAGTTTAATTTATTTATGCTGTCACCTCAGCATCAAATTCATTTTCATCTGCGATGGTTGTGTAAATGATGAGCATTCTTATCACGTCTGTTAGATTAAATACTTGAAGCTGTGTACCTGGTTGATTTTAGCAACCCACAATCTTTAAATACACGCTTCAGTACCTGAACCTACGACATTATTACACACACCAGCAGCTTCTAGATTTATGCCGTCTTGTAATGTTGTGGCAGATTATTAGATAACCCTCTGAGCCTGACGTGGCATTGAATAGATCATCCTCCTCTTATTCATTCCTTCCTTCCTTCCTCTCCCTTCCTCATTCTCTTTCCTGACTTCCAAAGCGGCAGATGTTGACACACAGACAATACTCCTCCTCTCCTACGAAACCTCACTCCGTACAGTCACTTCACTTTGCGTCTGAATGCAGAACGTTTGCATGACAGGCTCTAGGTAAATCAGAATAGCAGGTCAGTCGGTGCACGAGAATTTATAAAATTGAGCACGGGGTGATGGCGAATGAGCATGTGTGGCTTTTTAAAGATGGCCTTAAGCTCACTTTTATGCCAGCATTACTTGTTGCCACAAGAATGCTGCTAACAAGACCAGTAAGCAGATGGTAAAGATTGCTGATGCACCTAGCAATAATTTGCATCTGGTTTAAAAAAAAAAAAAAGTGAGACAAACAGTAAACATGTACATATGGAACAATGTCTGACAGTTCCGTGAGGATTTTTATCAGATGGGCAGACATATGTTTGGTGTGAAATGTTTATTTTAACACAGGCTCATGTTCTCATGAATTCTCCCTGAAAGAATGCATGGAGGTCATCGCAATTACAGCCAAATACCTTTTTTTCCAATGAACATCATTTTCCCAGCTTGCTTTTCTCTGCTCGGATGCCAGGATGCCTCTGTCTCTCTCAGGCGTCCTAGTCCGCTCCACGTCCCGTTAGCGGGCTACTAGCCGACCTCTTGGCTACACTGGAGTGAAATGAGCTCCGCAGGGCCAAAAGGTACTGACAGCTGTGCATCCTTCCATCATGCTTACATAACACACATGATGGATTACGGAACAAGGAGAACAGGAGGAGCAGCTAATTTCACACACATGCCTTCTCACACAGTAAAGACGTGTTAGAGCTGTTGTTGGTGGCTTAGCAGATGGTTTCCACATCATTGATTATAGCAAGGCTCCATAAAGCTGCAGAGTTTCGAGTATTTAGTTGTCAAGCGTCTCCCAGTCTAGTACAAAGTAATTCATTTTGTAAAAAGTTTGGCTGTAGGCATATTGAACTGTAGCTGTAGCAGCTCAAATTGTGCATATTTATATGTAAATTTCCTTTAGGAGAGTAATTGGCATTGGATTGATGTCTAGAAGTAAGGCTTTTGTCAAGGATATGGAACTAGTTGAATTTTAGCGCCTGGTATAACTACTGTTGCAGTGATTTGAGGTTCTCTGGCAAAGGTTGAAAAAATTTTAACAGGAGCTCATAGTCTTCTTTCAGACCCAAGATGTGCTTAGTTCAGCCTCTTAGAATTTATAAAGACCTACATTATCAGCTCTCCCAAAAAAGTGGAAATTAACACCAGTTTTACAGGCATTTGAAAAAGCAGCGGTGCTTGGTGTGGTCCTCATTCATTATATATTTGCTCTCTGAGCTTTTCATGTGTCGTCACTCCAGTTAATATGCCAGGCAAGAGATTTGGACTAAGATTTGAGCCTCATTAAGGGAGATTACTGGTTTGCCAAGTCTTATTTGCTGAACAGACATTCAGTGGAAAAACTCAATGAGCTAATTTAAAAACATTTTTAAAAATCGTTTCATAGCGACCCACAATGTCAGCACTGTAAAAATTATTGATTAGTGCTAAGCTTCTCTAATGTGGTTAATGTGTGCGACATTATATTCAAGGCTAATTGTTTTCAGAGGTTTTTGAAGGACTTGAGAGGCTGTAGTCATAAAGATGCGATCATTCCGTACATGTGCACATAGGCTGTGTGGTGAAGTCATATTTACTAAATGTACAACAGGAAGAGGCTGTCTACAGACTTAAAAAGGCATGTTTGTGCAGATGACAACTCATTTGCCCTGGTGTGTGTGTGCATGTCTCAGTAGTGAACACGTGTCACCCATAGTCTGAGAATAACTTTTTTTTTTTTTTTTAANTTTTTTTTTTTTTTTTAATTTCTTTGCGTATGATTGTGTTGTGTGTGCTCAGGCACCTGCTTGCTGCTCTGTTGGCATGCAGCTCGTCTGACTGCAGTGTTCCTTAGAAGGTTTTCTCTTGACACCGAGCTTTTAGGAACGCTTTCACAAAAGCGTCTGCAGCTGTTTTCATTGAAGGTGGTTATGTGTTATTCTGTCCAGATGCACAGGTGTTACCTTGAGGGTGCAGAAGGTTATGGAAATGTATAGTGGCTCACATGCTTGTGTGCTTATATGGCATATTCCTGTATTTTACAGGTCAGGTGTACCAGCAGTACCAGGCTCCAGGTGGATACCCGCCTCAGCAGCCAGGCGCCCCCCCACAGCAGCAGCACTATGGTATGCAGTACTCTGGTAAGAGTAAAAATGATCATGACAAAAAGAAAGTAGCTGCTTTAAAGGATAATACTTGCGATTTTGCATGTTTAAGCCCAATATATACATGTTACGTTACTGTCTTCCATTTTCCAAAACACACCACTGGAGCAGTAAACATGACAGATATAGGGAATATAGTCCCAGGACAAGATGGCTCTGTTACAGAGAAATTAAAAACAACTGTCCCTTCTACATTAAGACAAAACATTGAATTTTAGGATGGGTGTATCACCTAAACATTTTAATTTGAACAAGTAGGGGATTTGGCAAAATAACTGGAAAACTAAAATCCAGTTTTATGTTTTGGAAATTGGTTGTCAGTAACATAACAATTGAGTATTTATTGGGCTTAAACATGCAAAACAGCAAATATGGTCCTTTAAAGTAAAATCAAGGAGCTGTTTTTTTCCTACAAGAGTAGTGAATTTAAGAGACTCCCTCCTCCTTTCTGTCTCTCAGCAGGATATAGCCCCCAGCCTGGAGCCCCCCAGCCTGGCCCACCACAGCAGCAGCAGTTTCAGAACTACGTGCCCCCTTCCTCCCAGGCTGCAGCCCCTGGTCCAGCCCCAGCCCCGGGCTTTCAGGCTGGACAGCAGCCATCCCATCCATCTCAGGGAGCTCAGCAGTATCCTCCAGGAGCCTTCCCTCCGCAAAACTATACCTCCCAGGCCTCCCAGCCTGCCAACTACAGCCTGCCACCTAGCTCCCAGTCTGGCTACCAGCCACGCCCGGGATACACCCCACCTCCAGGCAACACCCCCCCACCAGGGGCTGCTAACCCATACGCCCGCAACCGCCCACCCTACGGCCAGGGCTACACTCAGCCAGGCCCCGGATACCGGTAAAAGATGGCCGATGCTACTGATCCTCACATATGCCCAAACCCTAACCCACTGGGTGGCTCCAACTGTTTGGAGTGGATGGAATAGTTTGCTGCTCTTTCTCTCCCTCATACAAATATCAAATCCAAATATAAAACAAGCAACCCCCCCAGTATCATGTTGAATGTTTGTATTCTGTCTCTTCCACACTTCACTCTGATCCGGCCCCGGTGTATGACTTGTTCTTTACGTTTGCCCCCTTTTTCCTTTCACCACCACTGTCTGCTCTGCCCTCTTGTGTCTGCGTGAAAAATGTAACCAGTCTGTATGCACACACCTGGGAGACTAAAACAGGCTGTTGCACAAACTCGTTTCATGTTCTTTTAACGGTAACATTTCATTTTGCAAGAGAGATCAGCATCCACATCGTGCTTTTATAACATATTAATCATTACAAGAGACATTGAGTTTTCATTTTATCATTCAATTTTTCATTTAATCAGCTATGTTGTAAGACACTTTCTAAATGAAATGTTACCCCTTTGTTGACTTGTTTTGTTTCTTGTTATTTCTTTTGTTCAGTTTCACCACCATATTGGTATTAATGATGCGTTCAGAACTGCCCTATGTTGGGAACACTAGCTGAGGGATGACCATTGGGGGCTGTAGTTTAAGAAGGATGATTCCTGTAATGTTTAGCCTGCTAGATCACCTCCATTTAAGCTTGATATTACTCTTTTTCTCTTTATCTTATTGCTGGTTTTTACTAATATATTGTCACAAATTCCACCTTCACGTGAGATTACTTGTTTATGTATAAACTGTAACTTTTTCTGGAAACCTAATAAATGATTGAGACCCAGTCTGAGCCTTTTTTTTTTTTTTTTTTTTTATCGTTTTGTTCCTTCTGGCTTCTCTCACTCACACACACACAGACACAGTCTTTGTGGTTTCTTAGTTCATGTCTCTGTTGAGCTTGGCTTCTTTGTGTCCCTTCTCCCCCACCCGGATTTGGAAAACTGTGGTAATGCTGGTATTCCTATTTGTTTTCCTGACTGAGGGTTGTGGTTGGCTCGAGCGTGTGGCAAGGGAGCATGTGGTTGGTTTTTTATGTCAAACTGTCTCACTGAGTGAGAAGAACTGAGCACACAGGGTTTATTAAAGATCATTTAGAGAAGAGTGTCCAGCACAAGCCCACAGCGTAGTCTGTGCCAAACTGAAATCTTTTTGGACGTATTTGTCATCTTTGGAGGAATCTGTAACACGGGAATTAATTGCTGCTATTCAATCCGTTGCATGTACAAGACAAGGAATGCAAATGTAATTACAAAAGGATTTATTGCTGAAAACATATATGCTGCATATAAAAAAAAACAGCTGTCAGTCATTGTAAGGTGTATCATTTGGCAGTTCATATGTAACAATGTAAACTTGTATGTACATATCTGAAATCAAAGTATAAATTATTTGCTTAAAAATACCATTTCCAGATTTCCGCTCACGTCTTTTTTCTACTCAAGTGTAAAATATAGTGCCGCCTTGAATCAATGGGTATCAAAAACAAGGATGTTTTTGTTTATAAGGGACCTCTTGGAAACTAATATTCACTTTTGTACAAAAAATTCAACAATTCCAATGAAGCGGTTTTATCTATTACCTGAAATCCAAAAAAGTAATCACCATATACATATACAAATAAAAGTTTAATACTGTGCAAACTGCAACTGCTAATAATCCCTTAGGGCCAGCAGAAGGTATCATTGTGTAAGAGTGATGTCAGTTCTGCATGTCTGTGTGCACATGGCTGCTTGTGTGTTACATTGTCCAAATGTGCAATTAATGAATGAAACTTCTTTCCATGTATGAAAGACCAACATGTGTGTTTATTGCCAGGCAAGTTCCGGGAGACATTTTTACTCATCTCAAAAGACTGAACACACACACAATATTCAGCAACAATCCCTTGATAAATAACATTGTACAAGTTACTACATTTTGGGAGCCAGCTTCCCTACATTTTCTCTGTTTATATTCAACAATTTGATTCACTCAAAACTCCTGTATTCTTTCCTTGTCATGACATCATGTTTGATAAATAGCGAAATTAAGACCAATGTTAAAAATGCACTCAGAGTTTTGTGACACCTATTAGTCCTGTACAACTTTATACATGGCAGAATAGGCCAACTTCAGACAGGCAGACCTATCTACAGTATCCATGGTAACATGAAATAGCAGGCCATCTCCCTTCAGGCCCAGTCAGGCGTCTTTGATAATCTTCTTCCTCATTACTAAGAAGGTCATCCTCCTCTTAGGCAGTTTCTTGGACAGCCCTCTAGGGTCTTACCACTTTCCAGGAATGGCCGTGCCACACTCGTACCACCCTGTATAGGTAACACGTGACTTCCCACCAATCTCTCCAAAGTGGACTGGTTCCTGTCGCATCGCCCTGAAGTATCCTGGTACAAATAGACACAGAAGGGTTGAGTATCAGCATAACTTAAATTTAAACAGGCAGTCAATAATTAGTGTAGCCAAAATACCTTGCCGGCTTGGTAGCTGGTCAGCCAACATCTGGGTGCCAGTCTTTCCATCCAGATAGGAGTCTACAAACTGACAATGATCCTCTCCATGACCTGTCTGATCTCCAATGTTGTAGAACTTCCCTACAGAGAAAGAAGAGAAAAGAGGTTTTTCACCATGTCACGTGGAAATGTGTTTCTGCTATCATGCAGGTACGCTTCCTTGTTCCTTGTTTGTCTGTATTCATCACGCTTCAAATGAGATTTATCATTTGTGTGCTTGATTTTATTAACTAATTTTATTAACTAAACTAATTCTGGGTATGCATAACTGATTTCCTGGATTTGGATTTCCTGCTGACCTGAAATATAGGGTGAAATGGCTAGCTAACAGGAAAGTGAGCAAGTGCTAGTGGGGTTATTCCTATGTTCTCAGCATCCTATGTTCCCAGAGTCCTATGTTCCCCAGTCTATATAGCACAATAGAGCACGTAATGCTTTAGGATTAGGGTTATTCTGTTAACACACACTTAATGTGTGTTGACAGAATATTGAACTGGGGAACATAGGACCCTGGGAACATAGGACTCTGGGAACATAGGACTCTGGGAAAAAGAACCCTGGAAAGATGGGACCCTGGGAACAAAGAACTCTAGGAACATAGATACGCTCCCGATTTGAACAACCTTTGGACTGCAATGCCAAATAATCTTGTAACAATAAAAAGTCTTACTAGCATTCTCTAATAGTTCAAAAAAAAAAAAGTTTTCCTTTCTTTTCATATAATCCTTCCTTGGCTAACATTTTACAGACTTAGATCTGAGCAGTTACTGTGATTTAGAGAAATAAAAGAGGTAAGTTAGCGTTAGGCTACCAGTGTATCAACAAGCTGTTGAGTTAAAATCTTCAAATTCATACATAATTGCAATTTGATTAATGGTTTAACAGTTACCATTAAGAGAGNTAAAATCTTCAAATTCATACATAATTGCAATTTGATTAATGGTTTAACAGTTACCATTAAGAGAGTCACTCAGGTAGATCTTGTATCTCAGAGAGTTGCAGAGCTGAATGCCCACAAACTTCCTGTACCAAGTTCTCTTCACGAACATCTTTCCGTTGCACTCAGAGTAGGAATCAGCTTTAAATGGGAACTGAGTCCAGATGGCATCTTTTCCTGTGAGAAGTTCAGCGAGAGCAAAAGGCTTAATTTATGTCATCTACATAAACACAATCCAAAGCTGGAGGCAACATTTAACAGTGTTTAATTTGGCTGGACAAACCGATGAGGAAAGGAGGACATTCACCTGAAACATTTTCGCTCACCCGCGGATCCGCTGCAAGTGTGATGGAAATAAGTTTCAGTTGCAATTAATAACATTTGCAAAATAAAATTATCACTCAGACGTACATCTTAGAAAATGTGCTTAAACTCAGACTTGAATGAGAGCCCATTTGGACAAGTTTTTACAATGTTTAGCCCAAAATAGTCGAGCTTTGATTGCACAAGGGCAAGAAGCCAAGAAAGCATTCCCCTATCAGTGCTGTCCCAAGTCTAAAACACATTAGTTAATCTATTGATGGCTAACAGGACCCCATTCTTTACAAATGCCCTTTTTCAAGGAACTGTCACCAAAATGCTATAATCACCACCTGTTAGACATGCTTGTGTTAGACAGGTGTTAGAAATGTGTCAAAGGAGTCGTACGGCAAACTGACAGGACCCTTGGGTCTCAATCAGTCAGACGCCATTGCCATGTTGAAATCATTAGACTAACAATTCCCTAAATGTGCTCTTTCTGAGCTAAACACAGCCTGGTAATTACACAGTGGATTTAACATGTAGTTAATTGTCTCTTAAGAGCAAACACTTGTTATCAGGGATCTCTCATTAAAAGACCATTCTGGTGATTTTGCATGCTTGAGCCCAATAAATACTACTCGCATACATGTTATGTTACTGACAAACAATTTCTAAAATGTAAAACTGTATTTTAGTTTTCTTGTGATTTTGCTAAATCTCCTAATCTATCAACATCAAATGTTCAAGTGATATGCCCACCTTAAAATTCAATATTTTGCCTGCTAACATATGTAGAAGGAATGGTCCTTTTTAATTTCTCAGTAAAAGCCATCTTCTCCTAGGACTATATTCCCTGGTGGAGATGTACATTGTCTTCCATGCAGCTTCATGTTGGATCAGTTAAATAAAGCTACTTTGACAAAAAAGAAAAAAATCACTTAATAGAGTGTTTGCTGTGCGGGATTATATATCTCAAGTGCATTTCAAGTCTCTAAATGTTGATTTTAATAGCGTGCTGGATGAACTGAAACCAATGGCAGGCTGGAAGGTAGGAAAAACAACTGTAAAAATTTACTCAAATATTATGTTTTGAGAAATGGTTTTCAATAGCATAACATGTATGCAGGTTGTATATATTGGGCTCAAACATGCAAAATCTCTTAAAACCATTACAAGGGTTGTAAAACTTGCCTGATTCTGTGCTAAACGACACAGGATCACTAGAGGGTCCAGTTCCAAGCTCATTCTTTGGTGTTACTGTGAATTCATAACTGAAACAAAAGTGAAGATGACAAACAGTTAATTTTAAGACAAATCTGAAATCCAATCTATATGAAAAGGAAGGGTCAAATATATACTGTGTATATATACTGTATATATATCATCCTGAGTTCCTTCCCTCTCCATGTTGGTGCAGTAGACAGCTGGGTCAGTACACACGTACACACGTACACACACACACACACACACACACACACACACCACTAAACTTATGGCTAAGCTGATGGTTATTCCATGTGCTATGTTCAGATGTCCTGGTGGCAGTCACTAGGCTAGCAGATCCAGCTCAGAGGAAGGTTCTGATGAGTCTAGAGACTCCAGTTGCAAAGGTCTAATTAAAATCCCAGTGACCCACTCCACCTAGATTTAGCGACACACATACCAAAGTGTGTACATCACTAAATCTGGTGATGCACATACAAATGTGGATGCATCGCAAATATGTTTATACTTGTAATAATATCAGTTTTAGGCTATTGAATACTCTCCTCTTCAGTGAACCTTGCAAATGTAATCAGCCTTTACTGTCCAAGCATGTTAGTTAGCAAAACTTTTGTGTCATGTAAACCTGGTGGTTATTCCCCAACCATAAACATTATGTTGTACAGCTGGAAGATGGAAATAGGTTGCAAAGACAGCATGTTCTTGTTGGTGTATTACATTATAATGATTTTTTTCTTTTTAAGTGCATCAACATTATGATGTCAGAGTATTTACCTGCTCTCAGGTTTGAGATTTTCCACAGCCGTGTGTGTCTGGTTGGTCGTTGTCAGTATAGACATCTCCTCTCCATTAGGTCCTTTCGCGGTGGATACAACGTCATACTCTGGTAAATGAGCCAAAAAATCACCAGAGCAGGTTTAATAACACAAACACACTCTTGCTGTATGATTAACTGCAAATTAACAACCTCATTAATGTTACCAGTGGGACGTGAAAACACAAAATGTCATTTTAAATGATGCGTGACATTTTGAGGAGAGAGATGTAGGAATTTATTATGTTTGAGGCGGATGTGACAAGATGGTATTTAATCCAAGGAATAAGAAACACTTTCTACGACTGGTTGCTGTTAGACACGGAGCATTAAGTGAAATCTGAGTCTGTCAATTACAGCAGAGTATCAAAATTCAGTATTTTTTGATACCGACAAAAATGCTTCGGTATCACCAAGTACTGAACCATGTCATTCAATACATAGTTTTGATACCTAAGCAATGAGCCTCATCAGCGCCAAACTAAAGCTTTGTACAGTGAGTAAATAAGACCAAGGAAGAGATATTAAATAACAGAAATTTAAAGACATGTAGGGCAGAATCCATTAAAAAAAAAAAACGATGCTAACTACACTACACTACGACAGTGTCACACTAAATAAGCACTCTGATAATTGAAGCTGATTCATAAAGCTTCTTTTATGTTAATCAGCGCAATAGTGTCATGTTAAGGTAGCATTAGTTTAAGGTGTGTGACAGATAAAAGCTAATAAAGATCATCGTGTTAATGAGCTGCTTCTAATTTAAGAGCCATGATTTAAACTTCTTCATCTGGTGTCAAAGCGACATTGACATGTTAAATTGGCAAAGGAAACATAAACTCTCTGCTTTAGAGTTCTCAGTTTAAGAGATTGACATTAAGATAAGAGATAGACTCACACTCTACTCTCAGTAGTGTGTGCCCGTGGGGGGAGGATGGTGTGTGTGTGTGTGTGTGTGTGTGTGTGTGTGTGTGTGTGTGTG
>VXCM01002138.1:48522-109890 GCA_014773175.1 Lucifuga dentata | reverse complement strand
GTGTGTGTGTGTGTGTGTGTGTGTGTGTGTGTGTGTGTGTGTGTGTGTGTGTGTGTGTGTGTGTGTGAGGGGAAGAAACATGGAGGGCAGAGAACCTTGAGGAAGAGGCACGGTGCCATTAGAATGTCTGTGAGATCAGATCAAAACTCACCATTTTAAAACTGACTGATCAGTAAAGTGGGCTTATCTATCAAATGTATTGATCATTAACAGGTGAGGAAAATTCAGTTTAATATGTTGTCGAAATTCATACCACTGAAATTTACCACCCAACTGAAACAGGTCTTAATTTTTTGTGACGTGTTTTATGAATCACTTCTCTGACATGTAAATAAGGAAGTTGCACTGTTCAAGGCAAACACTGCAATATTCCACTAACAGGTATTTATGAATGAGGAAACATGCTTCTGTGATTATATTTGCCCTTATCGATGCGTGAAGTCTGGCAGTGTGTTTTATGAATCCTGCCCATAGGACTTTTAATAATCAAAATTTTGATTTTGATATCCATACCCAGCCTTAATGTTGACAGGTTTCTTTCTTTCATGGCACGCAAATGAAAATGTCATTCAGTTCAATCCATCTTCAACAGTATGAAACTTCAGCCCTCTGATTGCACTTACCTTTGGTTTCGTTGTCAGATTTCTGCCAGTCCAGGATGACAAAGGATGGGCAGCCTTCCACTGTGACCACCGTGACGTTGGAGGGCGGTACACGAGGAGGACCAGTCACGTTCTGATCACTGCCCTCCTCCTCAGGGAAGTAAGTGAGGGAGGAAGTGATAGAACACGGCTCACTTGGCTTCTTACCTGTCTTGTAGATGACATGGGGAGCTGTGGACATGTACCATAAGTGTGTCATTTATTCACTTATTCATTCATCGCTGCCTTATGTCACAGAGAAAAAGCAGTCACTGACTAGTGTTGTTAAGGGATTCTTTAAATGTAAAATGACCTGGTAAAGTCTTACCTATGAAGCGTTTTTTGCCCATGGCATCAACCTCTGATTCAGGCATGGAGCTGAATAAAGAGGAGTTTTCAAACAAGTCAAAATGGCTGCCTAAAAAAAGGAAAGAGGAGATGAGTTGGGCTACTGTGAGTCTGCCAGCAAGCCCTGGCAGCTCTTTCTATCTTCATTTTTCCAGCTCTGGGCCAAATCATTGGCCAGCCAGTCCAGCACCTGCTTTGGCCTACATTCAGGCTCCCTGCCTTCCTCTCTATATTCTCTGCTTTTCTGCTTTTTTCCCTTTCCACCACACACACAATCATGCATACTACTTGTTAGCTGCAGTGCTAAGATTTGCAATTATCATGTGACAGTGGACATGTGCTCCATGTCCACTTTCATGGAGGTGCTGAATGTTTTCAAACTAGGTATGAAAGCTTTTATGATAAAGAATCTTAACTATACACCTAGCTATGTTATTCATACTGTTTAATGCCGGGGCAGAGGTGGTTGTCAGCTTGCGTTCTTGCTTGGGCTTGGCTGTCACCGGAGGGAATCGATTCAAGATGGACTCCTTTTCTCTGTGTTTGAGATCCACGGGTTTATCTGAGGACACAACAGGAGGAGGAGAGATCAGTTCACTCTCATCATCTGACGCTGTACACAGTTGTGATCCATCTGCTCTGGCCATCCCCACTGTGCAACTCAGCGGCCTTTTCCTTGGCTGCTGAAACATCGAGATTGTTTGTTGCGTAATGGGCTCTTGTGCTCTATAAAGGGTAAGAGGTCAGCCAGAACACAGTTGTGGACAAGGATGCCCAAATGCCTCAGAATGCGTACACATTCATACTGGCTGCATGCACAAAAGTACATGTATGGAGTGAAAATGGAGAGAAAAAGAAAGACCAAACAGAGAAAAAGCATTTCAGCAAAATAAATAAATAAATAAAATGACTGTGATGTTTAGACAAAAGCATGATTACACGCTGTAAATCAGTGTGAGCTGTTCTGAGAGCTGTGAGTACTTCAATTGCTGAGAGAAAGTTGTTTAGAAGTGTTACAAGCGAGTCTCTCCTTATATCAGTATAAATACACTTGACAAAGTGCAGCAGAATTCAATGGTCAGTGCATAATCAGTGTCACCCTCACCACGATCGCTGGGTTTCCCCACCAGGTTAGGTTTCTTGTTGACAGGAACAGAGGGGCGAAGAACTGCAGGGGAGCCTGGGAAATGGAGTCCATTCCAGGTTAAAAATCACAACTGAAACAGATCATGGTGACTGGCACTGAAAGGGAGATACAAAACTGGAAACAAGTATTATTTTTATAGTGTAATTTTAAAGTTGTCAAACAAATCAGCTTGATAAATTTGAAGCAATGGTAACACCATGTGCTGAAACATGAGCAACAGTTTACAAACACAAGCAAAATCCAGGAAACAATCAAATACATAAAAGCCAGGCATATCACATGTGAAATGCTGTAAAGTCACTTGTGCAGAGTTGCTACAGAGCACAGAATGGTCTGTGACTAATAAAAGCTATGTCAATGTTGAATCTTGAACTTAAATCATAACTTAACCACTCGCTATAAAATTGTTTGTAGAATAGCAATCAAAGAAAACCAGAAATGCATCAGGCAAAATAGCTTTTGTCTTCTCTTGACTGTCTCCTTGATGTTTTTAAATGACCCTCAAATAAAATTAGGCCACCAAATTTTCCACCAATCACTGCATTGTGTCTGTGCCACAGAAAATACTATAAAATAAAATACAATCCAGACTAGGAGATGGAGACCAGCTCATTTTCACTCCTCTTCTCTGGACATAAGGAGTGAATTTGCTTTAGCGAACTGGATAAGTAATCAGAAGGAAGTGCAAAGTTTAGTAATAAAACACCAAAGTTACAAACTGTCAAACCCAGAATTCTAAATGGGAGGATTTTGCCATGATGTAATATTATTCAATAACAATAATCTTATCAAATCTTTGCTGTGGTTGATGTTATCTTTAAGAAGGCAGATAAACTCAGGGCGGTGTCACACCTAACATTTCCTTTACATGTTTCATTTCTGAGTTGCTAAGACACAAGGGTCAGGATTAATTTGCAGGAGGGTTTCTCTGATCTTTGTCTTTCTCATATCTCAAAAGATTCATTAATGATCGGCGTCCAAAGTGCCTAAGTTGAGTCAAAGACAGCTGAAAAATATTTCTCTTGGATCTGTTTCCTCCCTGGATATTGCTGGATCTGACCTCTACATGGCTCATTTTCTAGTCTGCATAAATCACTGATCACTGTCACTCCCAAGAGAAATGATCTGAGGTTATCAAGACGAACCAAAATGGAATCTGCCAACAACTCGCACTGATTAACACTAAGAATACATTTTAAGAGTACTTCTGGCTCATACAGACTGTCAACTAATAGCAAACACATGCTTACATTAAGTCACACAGTATGGTATCTCTGTAATTTAAATGCCAGTTTCAAGATATACAAATGTGAAAAGATGGAAGCATGAACAAAAGACAGCCTCTGTTGACTTTCAAAGGGGTGATGTCATTCCTTGGCAGAAAATGAGATCAGAGCCGTAGCGATGTGATGTGATAGGCTGTGATGTCAGCATCACTGTAACGGTCCACATTCTATATTTTCTATAGCACGTGTGTTTGGTCTGCCGTCACACACTTTACCCTGCAAAAACCCGGCTGTGAGGTGCCAGAGGCCTCAGACTCAGATTGGATAGTTTATCCTGCTGTGATCTGTGATTTAAAGCAGCAGCAGTGGCGTGAGGGCTGGTTTCTGTCAGGTAATTTCATCTACAGGGGAGAACGTGAAAGTACAAGCAGTCAAAACACAGAGCTTTACTTTCAGTCCAGAAAAATATTCCCAGTGAAATGCATACCAGTGTTTCACATCACTGGGATTGTTGCTTTTGCAACACAGTCAGGATTTCACGGACAGGATTCATGGATGGTCACTCTCCATTACACACCTGCAGTCCACTTTAGCCATAGCTTTGAAACAAATTCCAGTTAAGATGCCAGGGTGAAAATAAGCTCTATAAACATGTCTAGAACACACTAATTCACCGCTTTGCCAGAAGCACACTTTGCACCGGCTTTTATGTATTAAAAAGTAGCAGGGCTGTGTTTCTGATGGCAAAACTAGCTACATTACAAAGACTTTCTTCCTGTCATATTATCATACTTGATAGATGCTAGTATCAATTAGTTATTTGGTGCGGTAGGTGTTAATTACCTTTAGACAAACCATTTATTAGGAGTTAGCTGCTCGAATGACACATGACTATTTTTTTCTGTAGAGTTGCTTCCAGAGAGCCTTGCGACTCCTTGAAGACCTCTGAAACCATCCAAGTTTCCAGAAATAACACACAACAGCTGTGACACGGGACTGAAGCACAACCTCTCTCTTTATAACTCCAAATAGCAAGGAGTGAGCAGAGTGTCACCATTAATAAATAAGGTCCAGACATGGGTTGCATTACTACTTAATGGATTCAATTCCTCTAATTAGCAGAGTCTGTCTGGTGAAATGGAAACAATGTGATTGACTAAAAAGTGGCAAACCACATCCACCTTTCACAACAAACAAGCTAGAGCTCAAATTAAGTCAATGCAGTGTCTGATTACAGGTCCATACGTGTAGGAGACCACATAAGTTGAGGGAAATGTATTTTCCAAAAACCTGGTGACAAAGAAGAAAATGTATATGGCTTCAGTCTCTGTCAAGCAGAGCCCAATAGTACTGACACAGACCAAGATCAGACACAAGCAATCAAACTGACAGACCAGTTGAAAATCAGAGCACAAAGGGATTGCAATGGTGAATTTTTGGTGCCTCTTAGGTTAGTGAGTGTAGGACGCTGAAAAGTGGTGATTTCCTTTTGTCTTTACCAGATTTTTCTTTGGACCACACCACAGGTTTAGCAAGAGCATTGCCCTTATGATGCTCCCCATCAGCTGTTGGAGGGAAAAAATGCTCTGTTATAAAAGTGAGAAAAATATACAGAAATGAGAAAGACACTACAGGGAAGAACTGAGATGCAATGGGGATTTACCAAATAAGAGGAAAGCCAGGAAGGAAATGTTGCTCTTCGTCTTTCTCATTATTCAATGTTTTGTCAGTGAGAATACAGCTGGAGAATGGTTTGTTTTTTCAAACACCTGGTTTTACAGATGTTATGGATATACAAATTGAATTGGCAATGCTTTAAGAATCCATCTTTTGATTTTCCTCATCCTCCATTTTGTTTTATGTGGAGTTTCTGGTGTGTGCATGTGTGTGTGAGACAGTGAGAGACAGGCTGAGAGACAGAGACTGGCTGTGATGGTGATGCTGTCTGCACAGTGCTTGGCTTGGCATGGCCGGTGCAAAATGTAATGTGTCCTGGCCTGTGCTGTGACCAGACTTCCCAACCAGGGAACGTAAATCACGTTACCAATGCTGACCCCAGATGGCAAAGGTGTGAAATATACACTAAAAAGCAAAGCCCCACAGAATACACGTGGAAGAGCATGGGGAACAGATGGAGTGTAAGAGGAGGTAAGGAAGAAGAAAGAGGAGAAAGGTAAAGGCAGACAATGTTTGGTGGTCAGTCTGGACTGCTGTTTGCATTCAAACACAGATCATGTGCTAAATGAAGAGCTGTGCCACCCAAAGTGGTGGTTGAGTGTGTTTTTTTTTTCCTCTTGTATATGCACAGCTGCAGAAGATAGAGTGAGAGAGTGTTGAAGGAAGTGAAGATAAATCTGAGGTAGCTGCACTGGAAAGAAGGAATAAGAGAGAAGGAAGTGAGTACTTCATTACCCCCAGGCGTGATGGAACTAGGAGAGGAGTTGAATTTCCTGGATGGAGAGAATGGTCTGAGGCCATTAAGAGTAGAAGAAGGAGACACCCTCGTGCGAGACAGCGTGGTGTTTCTTCCTTTTGGATGAATTGATGACCTAATGGAGGAACGAGGGACAGCACCAGTTGATCTTTGGATAGTAGTACCTAGATGAAAAGAGAGGGGGTGGGGGGCAATTGGGAAGGTTAGGGACATCCACTTCCAACAAGGTCAGCTTTACCTAGATGGAAATGACAAAGCACATCAGTGAGAAAGAATATGAGAAGAAATGACAATGAGTGTGATGACAAGCAACACGAATGAAAACCGAAGTTATGCTGGTTGCAAGTGGGCAGGGACAAGACGAGATGAAGGTGCTGGGCTGAAAATGGAGGCACAGATGGCGAAGGCAATAATGACGGGGTGGGATGGCAGGATGGAAATGGAGATGTGGAAGCAGTGACATTATCCAATGCTTTGATGGATAAATGAAAGTATTACGCTGGGTTCCATGTGACATGATGAAGGCAGAGATGGAAATGGCAAACGAATGACAAACATGTCATCGTGTTTACCCTGATTGTTACTACTGGCCCTCTCTGCAGCAAGGGCGGGACTTGGCAGAGGCTTTCCCTCTTCTGGTGGACTAGGATCTGCATGAAAGGAAACTCACTATTTATCTTAAGATTTATGTACATGAAGATACTGTTGACTATTAAAGGGGGTATATTCTACTTCTATCATAGAAATTGTAATTGAAACAAAGTTATTAGGACTGGAATCAAATGCAGCTTAAAACTGAAATTTTTGCAACTATCTACAAAAAGTAAATTCTTACATGTCATAAGGACTATGCTGGACTCTGATTTGTCACTACCCAAGTTTAACCACAATCTAAATGACATTTTGTGAACACATCTGAAAGTACCAAATGAAAAGTGTTAAGCAATTTTGACAGGGGTGTTAAATTGTTAAATGTTACATAACAGCAAGGATAAACCACTTGAAATGAAGATAATATGAAGCTGCTTATCATTTACTAAGGTCATTTACTAAACTGATCTAAGCTTTCAAACATAATCAGGTTTTGACAATGTCGATGAAAAGTAATTTTGCTTAAACACTAATTATACAAAGTATAAATGTCAATCTCAAGAAAATGCCCCCTTTAACATATCATTTTAAATTAGGACTTGATAACTGACTGTATTCATGATGGCAAAAAGCAGGGTCTTTACCCGTAGGGCCTGCCTGCCTGGTTCTGGTCCTGTTCTGTGGCTGAAACTGAGGTCCAGGTTGAGGTTGTATTTGAGACTTAGAAGGAGGGTTTGGCTGAGGTAGAGGTTGGAGTTCAGACTGGTTCTGGGTATTTAGTTGAGATTGTTCAGGTTTGGGCTGTTTCTTTGGCTGAGGTTGTGGCTGGATCTTTGAGGGAGATTTTATTTGTGACTTGTGGTGCTTTTTTGATTTAGGTTGTGGGGGTTTGAGCTGTTTTTTGGACTGAGGTTGTTTTGGGGGTTTGGGCTGCTTCTTTAGTTGAAGTTTTGTTTGAGGTCTGGGCTGCTTCTTTGGTTGAAGTTCTGGTTTGGGCTTAGTCTGGATCTTTGGTTCAGGGTGTGGCAGGGGCTTAGGCTGGGGACTGGTCTTTGGTTTTGGTTGTGGTTGGGTTTGTGACTGAGTTGTTGGGCTGGATTCTGGCTGTGGCTGGGTGTTTGGTTGAGGTTGTGCTTCAGATTTGGCCTGGAGTATGGTCTGTAATGCCGTTTGAAGTTGTAGTTGAGGTTGCATAAGAAGTGTGGGCTGAGTGTTTGTTTGAGTTTTTGCTTGAATTGGTGGCTGAGTTGTTGGTTGAGGTGGTGGTTGCGGTTGATGAATTGGTTGGATTGTTGGTTGAGGTTGTAGCTGAGGTCGGCTTTGAGGCAAGGGCTGGGGTGATGTTTCAAGTTTTGTTTTAAGTTGGGTCTGGGTTGTTGGTTGAAGTTGTGATTGAGTTTGGGTATGGGTTATGGGCCGGGGTGTTGGTTGAGGATGTTGTTGAGGTTTGGTATGGGGCATGAGCTGGGATGTTGGTTCAGGATATTGTTGAGTTTGGGTCTGGGGTATGGGGGGCGTTGGTTGAGGCTGGGGTTTAAGCTGTAGCACTGGCTGAGGCTGTGATTGAGGTTGGGTTTGGGGTGTTGTTTGAGGGTGAAATTGAGGTTGGGTCTTGGACGTTGGCTGAGGTTGTATAGAGGCCATGGTTGTGGGAGGTTGTGAGGGGTGGAGCTTCGGAACAAAAGGGACAAATCTGTAGAGGTCTGCTCCTCCTGGATTGAGTAAAAAAGAGAAAATATGAAAGCATGAATAAAAGTAGAGACAGGGAGAAATGTAGATCAGCAGCGAAATTTGCCAAGAGCTACTGGCTTGAGATCTCACATTGCTAATCCAGGACTAAAACATAAGTTAAGAATAAATTCTACCTGGCACAAATCTGATAGAGAAGGTCCAATTTCAAAGGCATGCAGCCCATATGGAGCTAGTTGCAATGTAACAGCCATGTTACAACAGGCTGACCCAGTTACTACGTCTGAGATGCCTGTAAATGATGGGCATCCAAATCAATTGGCTGTGCCTCTAAGACGCTGTGACACATAAGGTTTTACTGGTTGCCAATTGATAGATTGCTGCAGGATTTTGAAGGACCATTCCAAATGTACTTACTGTTCAATCTGATCAGATGTTCAACTCAGTGAAAGAAAGAAAGACAGAAAGGGGCGAAGTCAGGAAATCATAAATAGAGATTGAAAGGGAAAGAACAAACTAAAAGCAGGAAAGCAGAGGAGCTTACATAACATGGCATTCCACAGCTTTCATACCTTGAGTAATCTTTATGGCCATTTAACATCTATTATGTGGTCATAAAAACACAACAGATTAGCATAATATTTTGTTCTTAAATGGAAAGCTTAATATTAGGTGGCACATGATTCAGATGATGCCAGGAAATGAGCTAACAAAAACAGAAAGCACAACAAGTTATTCTAAGTTTGCTTTTCTGATATTATAAAGAAATAGAGTCAATGTGTGACAAAAGCTGGCTTTGTTAAATTTGCTACTTAAAGATAAATGAAGGATTAAGGTAACACAACAGAATGATACAACCACCAGAAAAGACAGAGTAATAAAATAAAATTTGCTGAGCTCCTGCTGAAGAGAGAGGGATGTCTGGTGCATGCAGTTTTGGACTTCAAATACACCATCAATCACACTGACTGAAGCAAAAGCCTTAGGGTTTTAAACAGCACAAATGTTATAACTGCACGAAAAAAACCAAAGAGAACAAAAAGTGAACAATTACACATAGTGATAGAGTGAGGCGAGGAGGAGTTGGACATAATTCGGACAAATTGAGAGGAAATGAAAGGTGTGGAAAAGCTGAGAAGTACAGCGATCCGAAATACAATGCATCAATGAGCAACAACTAACATGGTTGTTATTGTTGGTCAAAGGTGACGCTGTCTTGAAGAATGCTACCAGGAGCCAGAAAAGTTGTTTCTGTGGATAAATGGTCTTTAAGTCCAGTCATCTGCAACGCTGCTGGTTTATGATTTGATTCATGACCTGTGATAAAATCATGTAGATTATATCTTGCAAATTAGTCAGTTTAGAAATAAATGACAAATGTGGCAGAACCTTGAAACCGCTATTACAAAGTCCTATGGGCTATGTTGTTTTACTAAAAAGCCAAGCAGTCAAGGCCACCTTCTTCATTTCAAACCAAATATCCGACACCCCTGGCTGTCTTCCACAGGGAGGGCCTAACTACCTTCCTCAGAGCATGCCACTCTTCCTCATGCAAATTTACAAAATCAATGACAGAGTTTCCAGTTTGCAACATCTTTGATTGCTCACAGCCAGACTGAGAGCCACAGAGTTCAAAAAGAATCATGAGTTACTGTTTACCGATTATCCGTCTGATGACCACATGCTCTCTGGGTCCAGGAGTCACCAGAAAATCCTGCCGAGCAGTGGGGGTTGGAGCTGAGAAATACAGTGTACATTAGCAAAGCTGGAGAAGAGTCTGTATGTCCTTTAAGATGCTCTAAAAATGGTTTTGATAAACAAGATTTCCTTAGAAATAGTGAAAGAGAAGGTCAACAGCTTTCTTTCCTGACCTGTGAACTTAGCTATCGGTCAGAAAAGTTATTACCGAGGGTTGTCTTTGGGGCTATGTTCCGGAAAAGGGGCGCTCTGCCCTGGGTCCTGTTATGGAGAACTGACAAGAACAAGGGAGGCCAGATTAATAACAATGAGTCAGTAGATCAACACTTTAAGTTAATATGCATCTCGTTTGGCAATAAATACAGAAAACCTCGAGATAAACAGTACAAAGCAGCTCAAAAGATCGTTGCAAAGATCAATAACATCAGCTAATTTCCTGCTTTAACTAACTTTAAGCAAGTTGTTTTAGTTTCCTAAACTTAACCATACCCTATATCAAAAACTGAAACATATTAAAAGTGAGCATTTTGCAGATGAAAACAGTTTAAACATTCTGTCTGATATGGAAAAACAAAATCATTAATGTGTAATGTATTTGCGCTGTAAAACAGGTGCAAAGAAAAACAATTATTTTTTAAGTTATTTATATTAATTTTGCATTGTCTTTTTCAGGACTTTGCAAGACACCTTAAATGTTAATGGTTTTTAAAGTTACGTGATACCTTGTTTAATTTGTATATTTTACGTCTGTTCAACATATTTGTTTTCTTATGTATGTGTATTGATGGACCCCAGGAAGGCTAGCAACTGCTTTTGTGGAAGCTAATGGGGATCCAATAAACAATAAACAATAAAGGAGCATGCCAGTGATTTTGAATGTTTGAGCCCAATAACTACAATCCAGGTAAAGGATCATACACCCAAAACCAACCAGATCTCCACATTCTTAAGTGTAATCGCATTTTATTAACATCAATATTTCCTACATAAATGAATGAAATGAACATAAAACACTAATGCAGATTAGCTTAAATAGTGGTTTATGTGCCAATGCAGAAAGTATTGATTCTGACCACATGGCTGTGTGTCACAGACCCACAGGCATCCCCCAATATGAGAACCACTGATATTAGGGAATGTAATATTTATGCTAATATTGCAACCATGGACAAACAACCTGAACACATCATTACTTACAAAAATAAAACAGCAAAATGACAATTTTGAAAATAAACAGTAGGACTTTATATTATCTGCAAAGTGATAAATACAACATTTAGTTAAATTTCTTCCACTGCTGACTGGACTAAGTATGAAAGGCTGAAACATATTTCTGAGCAGTGATAAATCATAATTATGCTGTAAAATTTATGTTGCTGTATTAAATAGGGTTCAGTGGGTTTGACTAAAAGTAGTGTGTTTCTTTTGGCTTACCATGACCAGAAGAGAAAGGGAAGGACTGTGGAATAGTCATGAAGGGTTTCTAGTGGGCAGAAGACAGGAAGACAAGGGGAAATAGTTTGTAAAAGAAAAATGAATGACAACAAATTTAACTAACAGCACAATAAGATGCCCCAGCTTTCTCTCTATCATTTCTCCCGTACATTAACTCTGAGGCCTTCTACTCCATGTCCAATCCATACACCTCCACTTCATGGCTTCAACAATATCTGAAGTTTTCCTGTGGAAGGGCCAGTGCTGAGGCTGATTCTTGGTAACTGTGATATTTTATGAGAGCGGTGCCAGGAGGATGTGACACAATAGCGCTGCGCTGTCAGAAAATCAGTACCACCTTTCTCTTCTCAGCTCAACACAACATTATCCTTCCATCTATCCTCTTTTCTCTCTTTTATTCCACTCCAGAAGTTAGCTAGCCATTCACTGCTCCCTTGGCTATGCCTGCTCTGGCTGCTCTGATGCCGTTTCCATTCAGCACTTGGATGGAAGATTAATGAGGCAACCAACTCTCAGACTTGCATACATTAACTAAAGCACACAAGAAAGACTAAAGCTTGCACGCCCTGTTCCCAAAAAATAATAATAATAATAATAATTTTGAGAACTGCAAGGAAGTGCGCCTGTGCATTTTCAACACTACTCTTGATTGTTATATATAAAATCATTTAATTTAGCATATTCTATAACCAGAATCTCCAGCCTGCAAGATTAATACAAAAACCCTAAAACATAATATTATACAACTATTATTAAATAGCTATAATCAGTGGTTCTCAATCCTTGTGCCCAACTACGACAGCACCCCATTTCCATCTCCCCTGCTCTACCCACATCTGATTAACTAAATTAAAGGACCAGTGATTTAGCATGTTTGAGCCTAATAAATACTATCAACATACACATTACATGATTGTCAACCATTTCCTAAAACACAGTACTGGAGCAGTAAATATTTGAATTGTTTTCCCTACCTTCCAGACTGCCATTGGTTTCAGTTAATTCTAGGTACACTATTAAAAATCCACTTGTAGAGACTTGAAATATGCTTAAAATATACAATCCTTCACAAAAAAACATGACTTTATTTAATTTTTTTGTCAAAGTTACTTAATATAACCAACACAGAGCGGCAGGGAAGAAAATGTACAGTATGTCTCCACCAGGAAATATCCAAGGAGAAAAGACTGCTTTGACTGAGAAATTACAATTATCATTCCTTCACAACTCTGCAAAAGTGTTAGCAGGTGAAACATTTGAACTTTAAGGTGGGTGTATCACCTGAACATTTAATTTTGAAAGATTAGGGGATTTGGCAATATAACATGAGAACTAAAATACAGTTTTATGTTTTGGAAAATGGTTGGTAGTCATGTAACATGTATGTGATTAGTGTTTTTATTGAGCTCAAACATGCAAAACCATCAGTATGGTCCTAAAGAGTGTTTAGCTGATCAAGATCTGAGAGGCACCAATGCTTGAACAAGTGAACACACCTGATTTAACTAATCAGGTGTGGGTAGAGCAGGTAGAGATGGAAATATACAATGCTGTGGTACTCAAGGACCAGGAAACCACATTTAATAAAGATTTCTAAGAAACTGAAGATGAGTGTGTCTAACATACCACAGGCTTGGCAGGATGCGGTTTAAAGAGGCTCTGTACGGCCTTCCCTGGAAAGCAAAATATGAGAAAACCGAAAACAGGAAAGAGATTAGAACATTGATACTAATCGAAAGAGAAAGAACTAAATAAAAGCACATTTCTTACATGCTTTGTCCAAGATGTGTATTGTCACTGATGATCAGTAGTAACTACATGCAGGGCAAGGCAAGGCACATTTATTTATACAGCACAATTCAAACACAAAGGCAATTCAAAGCGCTTTACACAAACAATTGCATTAAAACAAGGTTTGCATGCAGTAAACCCAGAAGCGGGTTTGGCTGGGTGACACTGTTGAGATGTCCAGAAGGGAATGGTTGAGGTGACATACCCCCCATGCTGGTGTTGTGAATGACTGGCTTGCTCCACGTTCCACTGCCATCCTTAGAGTTGGGCTGGACCCCAAACTCATAGGCTGTGTTGGGCCTCAGATTGTCAACAACTGTGTCACTCGTTGGGCAGGTCTGGTAGTTCCACTTCCTGTTCCTCTCACGATAACGTACTGTGTAGTGTCTGAGTCAAAGACAGAACAGAGCATGTAACGGCCGCATAGAGAGGAAAGCCTATCTACCAGCTCATTCATTGTTATAAAGCAGTCCTGCAAATCTCAGTGGTGCATCACACTAATAATGCCACAGTCAGGTTCTTGATTTCCATTTAGGCTCTTTGTGATAAAAATGTATGTCCTGGCACTGAAACAAAATTCCATGTTTAGTGTAGTTTTTGGGAGGTTTTCTTTACTGTAAATTATAGTCACAGTATACAGCAGGGTGGATGTAAGAAGCTGGTCCTGATGCTGTAACTAAAATCTGCAACTCTTCCAGACACACATACGGACTTCTCCTTTCATTTAGAAGACACACGTGAAACTTATATTAGATATAAAACCAAGAGAGGATTTATTCCAGCAGGACGAGATTAAGCTTGTTAAATTTTTTTTCCATATCTGTTTTTGTGTGTGTGTGTGTGTGTGTGTGTGTGTGTGTGTGTGTGTAAAATGAGAAAAGGGGATTTTCATTGAGAGAGGAAAAATTGTGCAGTTAGGCTGTGTGCGCACCTGTATGCACACCGTATTTTGTTTTCATTACCCAGTAACCCAAGACTTAAGGGAGTTATATACTGTTTATGCAGGTTTCTTTGCATTCGTTGTGTGTGTGTGTGTGTGTGTGTGTGTGTGTGTATGAATGTGACTCACCCTTCCACCATCTGTTTCTGTGCTTACTAAAACTACCATACAGTAAGTATAAATGAAATGAAAAGCCTGAAAATAGATCTTAATGCAGCACATGTGTGTATCCATACCAACCTGTCTCTCAGTCTTTCGCTCTGTGGAATGGTAATTGAGCGCTGCAACAGGATGCATGTACACGTGTATGTTTGAATTAGCATGCAGGCTCACCCATCTTTAAGGCAGTCATCCATGACGTTGACCTCGTAGGGGGTTTTCAGCAGGGTCCCCCATGATAGAAGAACAGAAGTGGGCGTCACGGATCCAATGACCAAATGCAGCGGTTTCTCCAGTTCCACTTTACCTGCCAGTAAACAAAGTCCACGTTACACAAATGTACAGGTACCTTGACTTTTCAAGGTCAGAATTACATTTTGGTTCTTGAGAAGAGATTGTAAACATAGTGGGATTTACATAACGCTGACTTTGGATAATCATAGTCCTCAGAGGATGAATACATACAATTGACTTTTTAACCACTTCTTGGCCTTTCCTCTACTGTCATCTACATCCATACAATATTTCAAAATATACAAAGTGGGTTGTCATGACATGACAGGTTGACATTTCTGTCCAAACTGTCATTCCGACAAGACATGACATTTCCTTCCCTCTGATTTGGTCAAAACTCTTAGACCAAATATCACATTTTGCCCCACTGGTGGTAAGGATCTAAGGATTTTTACCCATCCAACAATTTTTTTTTTTTAAACTCTGAAGAGTACTGATCATTAAAGCCTCACAGGGCTGCTTTTATGGCTATAAATTTGAAGTCTTGTTTCCCACTGAGTTCTCATGGAAGCATTACCTGAGCACTGCTTTTTCACCTCATTTGATGGTATGGGCTGGACAGCGATGAGGTACTTGGGCTCAGCATCTAACAACAAGAAGAGGACAAAGTAAAAAGATGCTTCTGAGATGTTGTAACAACCCACACTGAGCCTTATTGGACATATTTGAGTCTTCATGACTACAAAAGGTTCAAATACAAAGCACATTTGCATCATAGCAGTCTGTTTCTGGTCGGTCAGCGGAAATTGAAAAATATAACTGTGAAGTGGACAGTGAGCTAAGAACACAGATCTGTGCAGAGCCTTTCTTACCTATCTCAGTCTCGTAGGGCTCTCCGTTCTCAGGCAGCTGAAAGAACTGTTTGGAGAACATGCTGCTGCCGTAGCCCAGGATGTAGCCTTCAAGCTTGGTGTCAGCACTGGGACGCAAAAACTTCATCACGATTGTGTCTCCTGTGGCGTTTATACGGACCTTCATGTTCTGACGTCTGACTGGGGAGGCAGGAGAGGACACCTTCCATTCACTGTCAACATTATGTTCTGTTTTGCAAATATAGAATAAATGACTTATGACATTAGCAAATTGACATAAATCCATCTACCCTAATAACCTCAACTTTTCCTAAGTGAATGTGTCTCACTGTCTATGTCTTAACACTGTAATTTGCAAGTTATGTGCAAAAAAAAACCCTATCAAAACAAGCTGACTGACATAAAGTCCAGCTGACTGACACCACCTTATAAAACTGTTATAGCTAGCATGTTAGCAAACAGTTGCCTACTTATACGTTGAGTACACACAGAGCAACATTAGCAACCCATTGGAGTTGTGTTTCTGTTCACCTAATGAATGTAAGTCCAGCATTAATTCTTCTTTTAACTCTGTTTTAGTTTCAACCAGCTCCTGAGAAAAATATGTCTTGGGTTTTCATTTTGCTAGAAGCTCAACTTGGGAGCGTATCTATGTTCCCAGGGTGCTAAGTTCCCAGGATCCTACACACATTAAGTGTGTGTTAACAGAATAACCCTAACCCAAGCCTTAACCCTAACTCATTATGTGCTCTATTGTGCTATGTAGAGCTGGGGAACACAGGACCCTGGGAACATAGGAATGACTGCAGGGGAGCATATCTATGTTCCCAGGGCCCATAGAGCTGGGAACCATAGGAATGACCGAATGATCCGCTCAACTTTCTTCACCAGCAAGTTGTTAACTTTGTCTTTCTGCTGATTGGTGTCAGTCTGCTTGATGAGTCTGATTAAGATTCAACTATAAAGTAAATGCCACAAAACCAAAGCAACAAGCTAAAATTGTGGAGCTGCGCTGTTAGCTGATAAGTCATTATGGGCTTGTAAACACCCCACTTTACATTACACCAGTGGCTCTCAATCCTGGTCTTCACATACCACAGCATGCATACTTTCCATGTCTATTACTCTACCCACACCTAAATAGCTCGGTAAAAGTGGATACTTGAGGACCAGCATTGAGAACCACTGTGTTTTCGAATCCAGCCTACAGCCGAGGTTGTATGTGAAAACCGCTGTTGCATTGAGCAGCGGTTGCGTACAACCACAGAATAGTTCATTTGCACATCATAACTTTGAAAACTGGCAAGCAATTTTCTTCTTTAAAAGCAAAGTTTTGTCAGATAAATGTGCTTTTCTCTCATTCTTACCTCCACTATGTGATGATTCAAATTGAATACAGCCAGTAAGTGTGCACACTACCAACATTTGGCACTTTACAAAAGATATGCTAATTATAATCAGACAACTCTGTGTTGCTGGCTGTGGCCTATGACTGACACGAGTTAGTGCATATGAGTTAATGCACCAGTGCATATTTAAATGATAAATGGTGACCAGAGCTGTGATCATAGGTGTCATTTACACTGGGGACTCTGGGGACATGTCCCCACTACTTTTTGAAATGGCCAGTTTTTTCCTCACCACTTTTTAAAAGCATAATTTGTTAAAAATGTTCTGAAAAACAGCTTGCACCAAGAAATGTTAACAAATTACAACATTTTGAGAAAGGTTTACTTGCACAATAAGAATACATACAATGCAATGCAAATATAGAAGAAACCAATGTGCTTTGTCCAAAAAAAGTAACGTAAGCTAAAAAAAAAAACTCAAAAATGAATTTGATGTGATGCATATGGATGACTATTACTTGTCTCTAGTAGCCTAGGCTATGCCATTTTGAAGCGCCATTATGCTTTTTTTTCCTTCCATAATTATCTACTCTGACCTCATACCAGTTCCCCTGTTATATTGCCTAAAATCGCATATGTTGAAGACCATTTAAAAAATGTTATTTCATCTGAGCCCTGATGACTTTTCAACACAAAGTGACGCCCTTGGCCGTGATAAATGATAGTCTTGTCAAATTCAGTCCGTTTTTTTTTTTTTTTAATAAAATATTGCTAATCAAATTATTCATGTCTTTGCCAAACAAGCTAAACTTTAGCAAATTGATCAATTCCATTCTACAAATGTATCGGCCTCTAGATTGGAACTCAAAAATGAGAGATACTTCCACTACAAGACTTAAAACAATGGACTTTCAGCTCACATTATGGCTTGTATTATTGTCTCCACAGCACATGTCCTTGGCTCATATTTCAGATTAAATGAAATAGTGGAACTTTGGTTGAGGAATTAAGCCAGCGACTGCCAGAGGCCAGAGCAGACACTGACAGTGAAAAAGAGGGAAACCCTGGATTTGAAAAAGACTCTCATGCATTTCCAACTGTGTGGTTCCTATCAAAACTAAATTTGTTTTGTTTCTCCCGTCAATATTTCCGATAAAACAACAGTGGGATTGGCTCTAAAGGAAAGGGTTCTGAATGTATGAAACATTACAAAACTTCTGGCTGCAGTTTTTAAAGTTTAGTACAAGCAAACACTGGCTCTGTCCCACAATAAACCATCCAAAGGCCCAAACGCAGCCATTTGGCCCACACAACACTTAGGGACTGTTAGACTTATCACTGTTTCAAGAGTAAAGTGAATAAACTTTTAGGAAAAATCCAGGCATTGTCCTGATAATCAGTCAACTACAAAGGAAAACTACAGACAACTTGCTGTGTGTGTGTGTGCGTGTGTGTTGTGTGTGCCCACAAGCAAGTCATTTCAGATCAATATAATAGTCAGGATTGATGATTTAAATGTGAATTCTTCCAGAGGGCAGCTCCATCCATGAAGCCTTTCAAGATTTACAACCTGACTAAATGACATGTAATTACAGTATAAATGACTTCATAGCCGTGCTCAGTGTATCATAGTTAAATATATTTAGAGCAGACAAACTTTTTTTTTCATGCCCCCATCCACCAAAAAACAGTTTTTGTTTAAACTTTAATGAGGCAAATGAGCAACAAAGTGGGCAAAGTTGAACTTTATTTTATTGAAACATCATCAACACGAACTGCATGTTTCCTTTCATCTTTCTTTCAAAAAATTCAGTTGTAGGTCTTGCGTGCTTTTCCAAAAGAAAGACATGCACATTTTTTCTGTAAGCTGAATTGCAGTTACTTTGCTAGAAAGAAGATCAATTAAGTGCAATCACTACAAAAAAGAACAAGTGCAGATTCTTGGTACAGACTTAAACTTTTTAGTACTGATCACATCAATCATAAAGCTGCAGGGAGGAGTTTTCTCTGCTAGCATGTGTGGTTTCTTGCATTGCATTGTGGAACTCAAAAGGCAACTTTTTTGAGGCCATTTGTGATTTAGTATTAATTGATGCAGCTTTTGCAAAGTAACTTTCCTACTGACGATATTCACTGTGTTTCTCTGGAAAAACTCGAGCGGCTTCCTGCCCTGGCGTCAAATGCTGCATTTGTTGTACTTTGCAACTGGGAAACCTTAACTCGAAATTACGTTATGCGCGACCACTGTGCATTTGAGCTAAACATAGTGGGCCGCTACATGGACCCTCCATGAAAAATTTTGTTTTGTTTGCTCTGTCAAGCCAAAAGAAGCTACGTTTTAACATTTATAAGCTATTTACCTTGTCAAAACAGCTTTGCATTGCCAGTGTTACATGTTTAACCTGTTACTGTCTCTGCATGCTGACTGAGTTAAAGCAAATTCTTCTAAACATGTATTTATAAATAAAGAAATTACTGTTTACGGTATGAGCAGCCAGGTTGAGATGATCAATGTCAACACTGACCGCAGGAATAAGAAACCTTGCCCAACTTTTAGAGTAGGAATTCCAAATTGAAGGGACGTTTTCTTTGACTTTTCATTCAGAGGTCAGAAATTCAGAGTTCTGAGTGCAAGTCAAACAAAGCATAATGCGTTTTCTTAATTCGTTGGATCTCATACTTCAGCTGCCATAGTTTTCAGGCATTAAAGACTATCATTTTCTTGACTTTAGTTTTGAATGATCAACATCAGCTGACCTGTTTATCTCAGAAGCATTGTCTGTTTTTATTTTTATCCCTGTCAAAAATCTGTCTGTGGTGTACTTTAAATGTCATCTCGCTGTCTGAATGAATAGCCTTGCCGACATGAAAGCACTGTGTTTGTTTATTGCTCCCAGCTGAAACAGATTCATTCAACTTTAGTTCCACTTAACATTTTCCCTCTGCTTGTAATGCCTCTATGCCTGCCTGGGGGTGACATGTCAAACAGTTTGAGAACCATGATTTAGAGCAACAACCTGTTGTTACAAAAGATGTTGCTATGCAATGATGTACATAAATCTGTGTTAAATATATCTCTATATGTGGAAATGGTCCCATTTTTCTCAAGATTTAAAGGACATTTCCGGCATTCTGTTGCACGATATCATATACTGTAAATTTTGCAATTCTGACATGATGAAATAAGCAGGTTCCCTCCTCTGCAGATCATTATGGGGCTGTGCTTCCATAGCAGCACCGCAGGGTATGGCACTCGTTTAAAAAGGGATTATCAGTTCGTGAAATACATCATTTATGACCATAGAATATAATCTATTACTGTATGAGCAAATCCATCAAACTGCTGAGAGTCAGACATTAAAGAGCCTTGAGATTATGCAATAAACAATGCCACATTATTCAATAAACTTTTCACCACCACACATTCATCTTGTTTGCCAGACAGTATGATCCTCCTGGCTACAGAAACAGAAACACCCTTTTGCTGGAAATAAATGGGCTCAGGAGAGACCATCTTGGACCATCATTCAGCAGTGATGGATGGTCCTCTGGGAAAGGGAGTAGGTCTACACAGTTGTCAGCATATGAGATCAACACAACACGCTAATATCATTTCGCTTTCAATGTCAGCTTGACATAACAGTTTTATGTGTGTTTGGTGTACAAGCATCAACATTCAAGTATGCCTCTCAAAATGGACATATATGGCAGCAATTTTTTAAACCTCACTATAAAAACTACAGTACGCCACCTCTTTCTCTTGCTGCTCTGCCTCTGAATGATTTTTCTCTTTGCTTCAGGAGATTTAAGTAAACACTCTGAGAATAAGTACAGTGAGATCATCTCAAGATTTTCCATTGAGGCTATGTGTGAACTAATGAACTATAAATATCCAAAGCAAAACCTCAAATGTCTTGGAACAGGAGGGACAAGGCTTGTTTTGTTTTCAATCACACACACATGGAAAAGAACTTTGTCTCTTTGTTGAAATTAATTTGGTAGTTTGTGCGGATGGAAGTGACACGGAATAATGATGTCATGTCAGTTTATCTTGAGTCTGAGCAGCTGAACATCACAGCTGGACTTTACATATTGTAAATCCCCTGAAAAGTGTATGAATCTTTATATAGCACTACGGCCTTATATGTATCACACTATTCCATGTCCATAGAAACAATTAAACTGTCTCTAGCAGACATTCTCCCCAGAAACACACACATACGTACACACACATATATGCTGCCTTTGCATGCATGATGCTATGAGTCTCTGAGTAATTTTACACAGCTCTGGCATAGGTCGACCTCTCAGGTTTTTGTTCTGGAAGTGGAGCAGTTGAGACTTGGCTTTACCAGACTGGGGGGAGAGATGTTTTATGGCCTTGGTAGAACAGTCACCTTTGTGGAAATGAGGAACAAGGGTGTGATATAATTTAGCTTGGAAGCAAATGACAGCTGAAGTAGGAGCTAATGAGAATACCCAGGGTGACTCAGTCCATTTAAATTCAGGAGCCTCTTTGGTCCCATCTTCATCTGGACCAATCCAACTCACAGAGGAGGGACCAGGAGGCCTCACCTTGCAGCTCATGCCTCAGATCGTACTCCCACATTTTCTTCTCCTTGCTGCTCCTCTGCTCTCACACTATATTTCTCTCCTTGTCAAGATTTGGCTGAAAACAGCTGTTTTCTGTTCCCATCCTACTCCACATTCAATCTCTGCTGTTCTATATGTGTCATCATATATGATCTTTGGTGCAAAGCGGGACACGCTATGACCCAGTCATCATCAATGGTGCAGCAATTAAGCGAATGGTTTTCTATAAGTATTTGGGCATATATGAAGGTTCTAAGTTATCATGGAGCATGCATGTGGACTATTGCTGCATTTGAGTTACCCTGGAAGTCGGATGTTTCCCAGTCAGAAGTTCCAACTTCTGATCCCGAACCGTTCCAGCCAAATGTAAACAGAAAAGCATAGCTGAACACCAATAAATACTGTATAGGATTAAATAAACTTAGTAATAAATGCTAAGTAAAGTTAGATTACAGGACTGTTTGGTTGTGTTATTTTAAAATGACATTAATCACAGTATTAAACATTTGAGAAGTAATATTCTGAAATTACAGTTATTAAACACTGTAGATAGTTAACTTGGTGATATATTTTGACCTTTTTATTTCAATGCCATGTAAGAAAAAATACTTTATTCAGCTGTTAGCTGATCATTTCCATTCACAAAGCTCGTTTCCATGGGCGCTGCCATGTTGAGTAACATCATACTCATGAAGTCGGGGTAGATCATTTTGATCCAAGTTTCCCAGTTGGAGCTCCGACTTCAAATGCGTTCCAACGCATTTTTCCAAGTAGGAAGTGGGAAAATCGAAGTTCTGAGGTCTGTTGAACGCAGCGTATGTCTGTGGGAAGGTTCAACACAGAATCTATCTCTAGGACGGGTTGAGAACTTTTGGAGCAAGTATGGAAATACAGGCTCTGTTCTTCTCAGGCATCATCCAGAATGCTATGCTGATGGAGGTGCAGTGTGGTATATCTCACTGTCTATGCAGGTAAAAGGAAGGATCCTCTGCCTACTCAGTATCTGCTCCAAAGTCATGCAGACTGCAAAAGGCTTTCCCAACTGCCTGTAACAAAAGGATTTTAATCCTTGGCAAACATTGCTCATGATCCAACTCTTGCTTTTCATGGGGAATATGTTGTCCTGCCCTCTGGCAGAGTTTCAGATCATTGAGTTGTAAAAGGAACCGATTTAAGAACTTGTTTTTTCCACTTTCTATCGGGATGAGAGAGTGGAATCATTAAGATGTTTTTTTCTGACATGGGAAAATGCTGTGACTATGATTATTGTGGCACTAAGTGCTCTTTTAATGAGGTGTATGTGGGCATACAACACATCTTAAAGTGGTCATGATGGTTTGATTTTGGATGGTCTTCTTTACGGATTTGATGGTGTTATATGTTTTAGGATCAAGGGTGTGTGTTGATGTTAATATGGTTTTTGTTATCATTGTTGAAATTTGTGGCAGCATCAATCGCAAGACAAATTCCATGTACTCACAGACAAATAAAGCTCTGTTTCAATTTGAGCTTAAGTCACCAGCTTTCCATCCAACTTACCCTTTCAACTTCCTAAACTTCTTTGAATTCATCTCCCTTGTCCTCCATCCTGCTCTAGTCATTTCATCCTCTTTCCTTCCCTCCTATATATTTCCCTCTCATTACTCTATACTGTATGTGCTCATGTTTTGACTGGCACAGCTGTGGGTGGTTTAGGCAGCTTAGTTCTCAGGGCACATATTGTTCATGAGTGGACTAGTGGACCAAACTTCACATTAAGGGAGTGTCACCTGATAGCTATTTTCTTTAGAAGGCTTAAGGAAAAGGGTCAGCAATTAGTTTCAGCCTGCGGTCTGTTTTCATCATCATTGTTTATATGGGGGCAATGCCATTTTGTAGGCATGTGGTGACAGTGGATGTATAGTGAATATTTTCATCTATTCAAATACATATTTAGATCATTTATTAAGAAATGGATTATTAAATCTGTTTGATGGATGTTGGAATTCTCTGAGGCTGTCTTTTGCATTACCACAGGATATAGACCTAGCCACTATAATGAAAGTTACTTAGATTTCAAGGGCTAGACCAGTGATTTTGCATTTTTGAGCCCAATATATACAACCCACATACATGTTACCTTACTGACAACCACTTTCCAAAACATAAAACTGTAATTTAGCTTTCCTTTTATTTTGCCAAATCCCCTAACCTTTCAAAATTAAATATAACCACCTTAAAATTCAATGTTTTTCCTGCTAACATCCAAATAAGTATAGTTGTTTTTAATTTCTTGGGTAAAATCCATCTTCTCCTGGGACTGTATTCTCTGGCGGAGACATACATTATCTGTCCAGTTAAATAAAGGTTGCTTCACAAAAAAACTTTAACAGACATAGTGTTCACTGTGATTGTTTATGTATCTCAAGCCTGTTTTAAGTCTCTACTAGTTGATTTTAATAATGTACTGGAATCAACTGAAATCAGTAGCAGTCTGGAGGGTAGGAAAAACAATTCTAATATTTACCACTCCAGTAGTATGTTTGGGAAATGACTGTCACTGTCAGTAACATGTAAACAGACAATATACTATTGGGCTCAAACATGCAAAACCACAAGCATGGTCCTTTAAAAGCAATGTAAAGTGCAAAGGATTATGACACTATCTAGAATCCTTGTTGGCCTCCTGTTAAGTTAAGCAACAAAGCCTCCTGATATAAGATGTCTCTCTCAAAACTATGCAAAAAAGACTAGATAATGAAAACAGAAGGAAGGAATCGGAAGATGCATTTTCTATAAAATAAGGAGTTCATGTCTTGTTGCTTTTTGCCTGCTATATTCAGTTACTTGAATGTTTTGAATCGTCTGCTGCAAGGAAGAGGGTAAACCAGTGGTGGATGTGATGGAGAAAGTGGATGGCTTCCATAAGAAACTTGAGAAGTTCCAAGCAGACGTGGTAAATGTAACGCTCCTGCACTTTAGGGCACTTTCAGTGATCGAGCCAAATCAGCCTTCAGGAAAGCAGAATTTTGGATAGTATGTTCAGAAGAATACAAGACAATTAAGAGGCTTTAATTATACAATATTTTGATCAACATACACCTGCAAGTCCTGTGCCATTCATTAATAATAAATGCTTCATATTTGCATTACGTCTACAGTAGATTTATAAAAAAAAAAAATGGTATAGAAGTTTTAGTGTAACCATAAAAACAACAGTTTAGATGTTGGCACAGGAACAAATCATTTTGTTCAAGGCCCATTATCTGTTGACCCCAATTTTAGAGTGTGGGAAGAAGAGATCACCACAAATGAGTAGATACAAACACACTTTAGCAACACTTGTGTCATTGCATAACAACTTTTAATCTAAAACTCTCCTCCTAAAGCAAAAACACACATATCATCTTTCATCTAGCTTCCAAAGCTGCACACTGGGATTTGTCTACAAGCCAAGCTCAGCAAGCAACACACTGGAAGCTGCCTAAGAGCAAAACCATTTCCACCCTTCATGCTGACTCCAGTCTAATCTCTTCAAATCACTTTTATTACCATCAAAGTCTTCAAACAGTGTCCAAGTTTAAGTTACAGAAAACAGTACGGCTGCAAAGTGGATAGATGGTAAGCCAGAATTCCTTGTGTGTGCGTATGTGTGTATGCATGTGCACGTGCATGTGTAAAATATGTGAGGCAGCGATGGGCTAATGAGACAATATGGAAATTGTTTGTGGGAAATCTGCTGTTTTTCAAGACTGTCGTGAGACGAAGGGGGTCAATATGCAATCATCAGCTGACTAAAGTGAGTCTGTTTTATAGTTTCTTTATGGCAGGATTGCAAAAGAAACAGCATGTGGCAAGAAAGGGTGAAGAATCGATAAATGATAATGATAAAGTTATCCATATTAGCAACTGTAAGTTTCTCTGTGTATGTATGGTGGATAGGCATTTAGGGGACATTTGGGCATTAAGTGTGAGGTTTTCTGCAACAATAAATCATTGGATGTGTTTAATTTTTAAAAAAAACTCCTCAGGTGGTTTAACGTAAATTCCTTAATGAGTGCTACAATATGCATCTTTGTAGAGACAGTAAATGTTTTCTTGCCAGAATTATGTAATTAGCTAACATATCAAGTTTATAGATTTCCTGTATGTGGGCACAGTTCCAGGAAAGTTGTCCCAACAGGTTGTCTGCATGCCTAACCTCTGACCCCCCAACCTGGAAACACTTTTATTAGGAACACTGACTGAACAATTCATGGTGTCTGCTCACCTCATTTCTGGGAAATGTGGGCAAACCACATGTACCATAAAAGAAAAAACAGCCTCACACATTTTCTAATCATGACAGTTTGGTATTCCTGACAGGTGGAGCATAAAGACTTTCTTCTTAAAGCACCCAGTGAGCTTCATATTACAGCACAATGCTAGAGCTTCATTTGTATCCAGGACATAAAAATACATGTCCACAGGGCTACATTAAGGCCACATGTGGCTATTTATTAACATGAAACATATTTGTGAATAACACGTCACTTTTCTAAAATAAATTTCTTCATGAAGGCATCAAAACTTTTACAATTATAGGGAACAAATATCCACAAAACTAACCATGAAATCAAAATGCATTCATTTTCTTTCATTCCATTTAATTGAATGGGTTGGAGCCTATCCCAGCATGCCCTGAGCAGCACAATCAAACTGATTCATAGACTCCAGTCCACCTGTCTTTGTGAGAAACACACGTGCACAAACAGAACATGCAAACTCCACATAGACACCCACACCAGAATGGACCCCAACACCTTGGATGCTCATTCAGATGCATCACTTCACATGCACATAAAACGCATAAATTTATAAAATCTCCACAAACGCAGCAGAAGACACTAACACTGATCCAGATGTCACCTACCTCTGCTTCTGCGGGCAATAGAGGGACCAGACAGAGCCATCCCAGCGATAAAGACTATCAGGATAAGGACTGGAAAGGTGTGTGAGCGCTTCAACATCATCATCATCATCATCATCATCATCACTACCGTTCTGAGTCTCAGGTGATCTGAATGAGCTTAGATGTCACAGCAGGAGGGAGACACACTTGATGGAGGCAGAAATCTGAGATCTTTGGCGACAGGGTGACAGGATGAGGAGTCCGGCTGGCTCGTTCTGCAGGAGCTGGACTACTTCTCTGAGCTGGAGGCTCTCAGGATTAGTGCAGCTCACTGGTCTGGACTTCTGGATGCACTGGTCTGCTCCTGCACCATCTATACTTCTATAATGGAGGGAGGGGAGAAGGAGCCAGACACACCCACTCCTCATACCCTTCCCCATCTCTGTTCGTTTCTCTTGACTCTCTCTCCATCTCTCTCTCTCTCTCTCTCTCTCTCTCTCTGTCTCCTGCTCACTTGCTGTCTTTGGAAAAACTCCCACAAAGCTTCTCGTCCTTTTTATTCGTGCTGTTTTTTCTATTTTCTGCTTAGTCTGGAGTGTCCACACCATCTTGTCTCCATTGGCTTTTTGATGCTCTTCATTGCTCTTTGTCTATCCTTCTCTCTCTCTCTCTCTCCCTCTCTCTCCCTCTCTCTCTCTCTCTCTCTCTCTCTCTGCAGCTTTCTTTTTAATCACAATAGAACAAATCTAAATCCATAGACTGTCAACATCAATTTGGTCTAGATATGGATAAAAATCAGGCTATCAATTTGGTCCTGATCCAGATAGATCTGAAAAATAATTGTTCTTTGTAGTGAAGTCCTTCTGTAAAATAAGTAGTCCTTCTTTTTCCTGTCCTCTCCTTTTTTCCTGTCCTGTCCTTCTTTTTAGGGCATCATGGTACAAGGCCAAAAGGTCTTGGGTTCAAAGCCCCATGTTGGCCTTCGTCCTTTCTGCTTTAAGTTTCCATAATCTCCCCATGAGTTTCCTTCAGCCACTCAGATTTCCTCCTAATCAAATTGACCAGATTGCTTGGCCAATCATCAGTGAAGGAGCATTTACGTCACTCAAATGCTATCTGCGTCGTTTCAAAAATGAAGTTGTGCAAGACCACTCAAGCAACCCTCAAAAACAGCCTCCGTGGCTGGCTGTCTTGGTTACATCCCATTTTCTACGTGCCCGCTGCCGCATCTGCATCCACATCAAGCATAAACCAGCGTTAACGCTTCACTATTGCCCTTGTCAAGACTTTAAGCTGTAGACCTGGATATGCTCCCCAGGCACCACTATCACTATTCCTGGTAGTTAGAATGGGTTCAGACAGACTTCTCCAACATAAGTATTGAATTAAATTCCTTTCACCTATATTATACTGGGGTGCTAAAAGAGAACACATCATTGGATATCTCAAAACTGGATCTGTATTGCTAGATACCGCTAGATTTAGGTGGGAAAATATATATTTTTTTATGTTTTGGGTGAAATGATCCTTTAAGGTTTGTATAATTTGTCTTCTATGTGTCTCTCTGTCTATACAAATATCTCTTTCTTTCACCACCCACCCACACACATACACACACTTCAATCAGGAAAATTGGAAGGGTAATTGGAACACTCATATAAGCATTGTGCATCCAAAAGTACTGGATATGGCAGCTATTATCCTCCATGGAAACGATGTCTCTCATCCTCATATCTGTAAACATTAACACACGTGCACCACACTGTTGGATACTGCAGACCAGCTGACAAAAACTTGCCATTTGCCGCCATGTGTCATACACTGACTCATGTCTTTATTCTGAAATACAGTGCAGCACAAACACATGCTGAAAGGTTTACATCATAAACTACTTTTGAAGCCCATACTAATATATTTGTATGTGTGTGTGCGTGCGTGTGCATGCATGTGTGCGTGCATGTGCATGCGAGTGTGTGCCGCATGCATACTGTCTGCCAGGACTGTCCGCCAGCTCTGGACCTCAAGGACAGAAATAGGTGTGCGTGTGTGTTTGTGAGTGTGTGTTCATGCATGTCTGTGGGTGTGAGAGGCATACACGTAGGCTTGCACGTGCGCATATATGTGTGTGCTCCAACTGCTCCACCCTCCAATGCAGATGGTTATGTCCCACAAGGCATTACACGAGACAGGAAACGACGGCATGCCAGAGAAAGTGTGTTTTTTTGAGGAAGTCCCTAAACGGCCTGTTACAGTGAAACCCCAGTATTTATTCTGTCAGAACCCATTAAATACAGATGCATCATAGTCATAGGCATTGCATCATGCAATCAATGAAAATGATTTAAAAAAAAAAAAAGTTTGTGCTACGATTAGACTTTTATTTTATGATGCTACAGTAACAAGGGATAACATTGCACACATGTGCTTTCCATCCCAATCATGATCCACTATCTATAATTTCAATCCAGCATGCAGCCCTCCTTCCTCTCCTCTCCCTCTTTTTTCTTTTATCCTCCACCTCTATCTTTCTTCCAAATCTACACTTCCTCCTTATTTTCACTTTCACTCTTCTCCCACTCCTCTCAAAAATTATTTTCTACCAAAAAGAAGTCTTATCATTTGCCACCAGCNACTCTTCTCCCACTCCTCTCAAAAATTATTTTCTACCAAAAAGAAGTCTTATCATTTGCCACCAGCTTCACCCTGTTTGGTTGTTTTGCATCATCACACACATCCACCTCCTCTTCATCCTCCTCCTCCTCCTCCTCCTNCACTCTTTCACCCCCTTTCACTCTTTGTGGAATGCAGTCTGGTTTACATCAACAGTGCAGCCTACCTGATAGATGTTCTAGATGTTGGATGTAGACATAATTAGGCTCTAACCTGACCTAATTTGTGTTACCAGGTTGTCCCCCTGTAGGGCTTCTAAACCGGATCCCCCCTCTCTCACCCCCTTCCTTTTTTAAAAATGACATTTCACATTTTGTACCCTGAAGGTCTGATGCGAAATTAGTTAATATCTACAATGTACTTAAATATATTATAATGAATGGACGTAGTATTATAATAATAATAATCAATTGATCCTGAGTAATTAATAGACCCCCACCATTGACCCTCATCTCCCAATGCTCAAAAAATTATTTCAATAAAACAACGTAGATTTCATCAAAGGTGTGGTCTTTACACTTGATTCCAAAAATGATTTCAATATTTTGAGTTCTATCCTAATTGGCTCTGAATTTGATGATATCATAAGCCCTTATTGCTTTATCTTTGAGAGCTGAAAACAAGTTGTGCACATTGGGTTTTTTGCAAACTGACGTAATCGTAGCTGTTTGGGTTTGTTTGTTCTGGTAGCGCTGAACTTGGAAATGCTCGTGAATTTCATGCAGTTTAATCAAACCAACGTTTCACCAGACAAACTGGCTTCATTGTGCTTTGCAAGATCATTGTCTGAAAAATTGCCTTTATTTGTTCAAGACTCTAGCCATGATATCCCAATTCTCAAATCTTGGATTCAGTACCTGAAAATATTATTCTTGTATATTTACTCTTTTATATTGTAATTTTAGTATGAGGGTGAGTGATGAAGTTCCAAGCCTGACTCATGGGAAAATGTGCAAGCAGAAATATAAAGTGATTTTGACTTTGATAACAGTCATTTAGTTTCTTGTTTCAGTTTATTTTCAGAGATACCAAGGCTCTCTGAGTTGCGCAAGATGGGCAAGCTAGGCCAACGTGCAGTAATTATGTTCTTACTGGCTGTTTCCATGATTGTGGATTTGAATTAGTTCAATACCCACCCGAGTCGCCTGATTTGATCCCCTCAGACTCAAAGCATAACAAAGGCTTCAACTATTTAGCTGAAACTGGTTTTGCCTCGTGATGAAAACAAAAGGACTTCTATGACATGTTTGAGATACAGGCAGTCTCCGGGATACGAACGAGTTCCGTTCCTACAGTTGTCTTTAAGTCAGATTTGTACATACTGTAAGTTGAAACAGTTATGTAAAGTGCACATATAGCATCAGTATAGTATATATTTTACCTTTCTATGCATAAGAAACATTAAAGAAACACTTCCAGATATACTAAAACATCTTAAACATAATAATACCGCTGAACCGCTGATGACATGCAATGTTTTGGATGTGCGTTGCAAAGTAGTGCACCGTTTGTTATTACGAAACATTGTATGTAACTCGAATTTTTAATTTAACAGGCTTTATGGCGGTCAGTTCATAAGTACGGATTGTTCGTAAGTCGGGCGTTCATAAGTCAGGGACTAGTAGTAGTTTGTTTTATGTTGGGCTCAGAACTTATCAATCAAGCCTTGTACACTAATGGCCATGACAGCAAATAAAAAGCCAGCTTGTTGGGTGATATATTGGTTTGATTTAACTGCACAGTATGAGTGTACAGTCATCTTATTCAAGCTTCTGTCATTTTAGTTCTATTTGTTCCCCACTTATTTTAAAATTTAGGTCATTTCATTTAAATTTTAGTGTTTTCTGAAAGTGTTTCATTTCATTTGGCCTTTTTCTGGGTGCAGCTCTGACAAGAAATAGTGACTAATTTACTTTAAAAATACTTATTTTATAGTCTGTAGAATATAACCCTTCATTCCACACTGAATCAATCAAATTTTGGGAATCGTTTACTGTCATTCTGCTCTCATTCTGGTATTTCATTTGCACTGTTAAGCAATCACAATCTTTTTTCCATCTCTCCTTTCTGACCTCTGAGTTTGTGAAGGACACAGACAATAGAACAATGTAGGTTAGGCGCTGTGCTTGCTCTGTTTTTTTCATCACGGATTGCTCATTGCTTTACTTCACTTTATAGCTTTTCATCACATCATCAGGCCCACATGCCAACATGTGCCACAAAGCTGGAAAACTGTGTCAGGGACGAGTACAATAGAGGAATTAACACAGAGGTCTTATGCTCTCGCACATCATATTCACGGTTTATATGCTCAGGCATCTGGCAAAATGATGAGATTGAGGAAGAAATAGATTATTCTCTTCCTTCTTACCCTCAGGTTAATGTTTCACCAATTTCCACGAAGAAGGATAAGCTTTACTTCGGTGGAAATCTGTTCTGCAGCCTTCACAGAATTGTGGCCTTCTCAAGCGCAAGATCAGCCAAGGCTTCACCAAAATGCTTCCCAATTTGAGATTGACATGTCATAATTTTAAGGTCGTGACTTTTTCGTAGCAGACTTCACTTCATTCTCCGTGCAGGCGATTGGAAAACGATTGCTGTCGTGGCCAAGAGCAGAAGGTCTTTCACAGCTCAGTCAAATTTGCAAGTTTCCCCACTTGGACTGGTTGTGATTTGGAGTATGGAAAAAGACCATAATTTAAAATTTTTTTCCACCCACTTTTTCCAAAAGCCGGTTCATCTGCTGATGCCATGAATGGAATGGCTTATTAAGTTCCACTGTTCCATGCCAGGTCACAGTAAGTCGAGGATGAGGCCTTCAAATCCAAATCTTACCGACATCAAAGACGCACAGGATTATATTCATACTCTTTATAACTTTCATCATGGAAATAATTCATCTCTGTCATCATTGCGTTATGAGATTTCTGCATTATAAACCCTATATTGATACATTTATTGAAAGAGTGCCTCTGATTTCTGACCTTGCTCTGCTTTTGGAAATTTATAATGTGGAAAATATTTTATATGAAATGTTCTTGAGAGTATTTACACAATTATTTAAAGGTCAGAGCCTCACACAGTTGCTCTTGTGCATACACATACACATGCACATACCTGGATACTACATGAACACACACACACCTTATATGCACACATACTTCAGGCGAATTCAGGAACATTAAAGTTGTACGTAGATACTAACAGTCTGTCATATGTTAGTCGTGTTGTTGATAATAACATTCTGTTAGGAGTCGTGAAATTGCCATAGCAACTACATACACTCCAATGTATCACTACACATGACTTAAAACAGTTTCTGAAATGGTCTGCAGTTATACAATTACAACTCTTAATCTTCACACACTCTCTCACTCAGTCGTATTAAACAGCTGACCAACATGTGTGGAACCACCCACATCTGGTGAAGTGTTTTTAAAGGTCAGAAGATACTGTACATACGATATCATGACGATCTTGATCGGTATGTCCGAAATGTTCGCATTGAGTGCAGTTCATTGCACCACAGGTCAGCGCTGGTATAGCCCACGTGACTGACAAAGACAGGATGCAAGCTCAAAATATGATGTCTGCACAAGCATCAGTGTGACAATCGCTTAACTCCTGCTTGAAATAATTTCAATAAACAGGCCTGGGTTCTAGCCAACTTCCGTCAGATGTTTGGGGAATTTTTACTGGAAAGCCATGGGGGATGGCAGTGTTGAAGATGATGAAGCGAAGGATTAGTGGCACTTGAGGACTGAAAAAAAAGAAAAAAATCAAAGAAGACAAATATAATTCATCTACTCTAAATTTGTTTCAGACATTAGAGAAAATCTAAAAAGCTCAATGTGTTTCTCATTTTGAGTGTGTTCGTGTGTGTGTGTGTGTGTGTGTGTGTGTGTGTGTGTGTGTGTGTGTGTGTGTGATGCCAGTGTGCTTTTGCAACCATGCACAGTTCATGCATGTGAGTCGCCTGTCGGGAAGAATCCTGCATCTTCATGATAAATAACCACATTACATGAGAGGATCAGGTCCCAAGCTTAAAGATGACAGCAGATATGATAGCAGACAAATCCACAGGCCATAAAGTAAGAATCTGGCACAGATACATCAACACAAAGACACACAGACGTCGCCATCGTAAAAGTCGTACTTTTACACTCTCTCTGCACCGCTACCATGCTGTTATGTTTGAAATTCCTGCAATACAAATATGCTATAGAAACTGGATTGGGGGGATTCTTAAATGACCTTCATACAAATGCATTATTACTTAGTTTAGAAGGTATAAGACTTGAGATTTGTGGTATTTAAGTATCTAGTAGTGGTACTTCAAGGCATCTGGATTATGAGAACTGAAGAAGCTACTAGGATGAGTGGCAAAACATCTTCATGTCCAATTGTCTTTAATTACAAGTGCGACAGTAGACTAGCATTTACACTAGCCTACACAAGTAAAAATGCTAAAAATTCTGACCTTACTTGTTCATTATCTGAGGCTACGTTTGAATTATTCCTAATATGAAGCAGTTGAATGATGGCTGCATACATCAGTAACAATTTCAAACATACAATATCCATCCACCCATTTATTTTCTATACCCATTTGTTCTGTTAAGGGTCACGGGGGGCTGGAGCCTATCCCATGGTCATTGGGCGAGAAGCGGGGTACACCCTGGACAGGTTGCCAGTCTATCGCAGGGTGACACATAGAGAACAGACACACTCACTCACACTGTAGACACCATACGGTCAATTTAGAGTTTCCAATTCACCTGACCTGCATGTCTTTGGAGGTAGGAGGAAGCCAGAGCACCAGGAGGGAACCCACACAGACACGGGAGAACATGCAAACTCCAGACAGAAAGGACCTGGTCAGACTCAAACCCGGGACCTTCTTGCTGTGTGAGGCGTCAGTGCTAACTACAGAGCTACCATACTGCCCTACATACAATATCGGCACAACATTAAAGCAAACAATAGATTTTACGTATAGCTATAGCCTGTGAGACAGATCATCATCGTCAATAACACAAGCATTTGTAAAACATCGCAATAGCTTGTAGGATCCTTCTGGTTTTGGGTTGTCTCAAACACTCTGAGGCCTAATGGCATCAAATGAATCTGTATCTCATCAAGTGGAAAAAGTCTTTTGGTTTTGCCAAGTTCCATTGATTTGACCACAATCTTCCTCATCATTCAATCAACGGTCCAACAAAGCCACATCTCAAGTTAATAATAATTCAGTCTCATAGAGACAGATAGTCACCTACGCTACATCAACAAAGCCTTCCTATGCATGTGATGACAGCTGACTTTTTATACTGAAATAGCCCAGCTTTGCTCAATGAGGCGTGTTATTATCCACTCGACCATCATTTATTACAACATATTCTTGCATTATCCATGATTTCCCTGGAAGTTTAAACCTTAAAACAATCTCCATCAAACAAACAGCAGATGCATATCATGCTGAAGTCATTTTCATACCTGGAAACGCTGAACACAGCTCACCTCTGCTTTACTGGCATGAAAAGTCAGTATATTTTTTTTAAAAGTTGAGCAACATTTCAGAAATAATTTTTTACATGTGACTAGCTGGCTCTGAGAGGGCAGGTTCATACTGTACAAGTCTTCTATAATGAGACAGAATGCATACAACACGAAACGCAGGATGTCTTCAGAAGCCAACGGATAAATTGTTTAGCTGTGTTTGTACACAGAACACGTCTGCTAGCTTAATTTCCTACCTGGACTTCATCATTTATGTTATTGTGCAAGCTGTTAACACGGTACTTTGGTTCTGGCAATAATTCTTTCTCTAGAAACACACACACATACACACACAGTAAGGTAATGCTTGCCTGGAAGTACTGTTGTCTCCAACCAAAAAAAAATTCTGTAATGTTTGTACTGACAAAAAACAGCATATATTTAAAATGTGTTTAATGTTTTCTTTCTATTACACTGACATATTGCAACATGCTACCTTAGAAGCATCTTGAAATACTTTAAGGACAATAGGAAAATAAATTCTTAGAAAGTGCTGGAATGATTGGAAGAGACGTAGGCAGTCAGAAAGCACATAACCTCTGACTGACTGAAAGGAGTTTGCTTTCCTGGCTTGGTGATATGGTCATGCTAAAGCCTTCTTTGGTCTCCATTCTGTCTTTGTTCCTTTGGGTGATTAAGACAAATAAACCACCAGATCCAACAAGGACGGGATCTGGAAGACAGAACCGAAGAAGACAGGAAAGATTTGGACTTACAAATTTAGCATAGACCAGCGTGGCAGGTGAAAGCGAAAAGGAAGAATGGCCTGTTGTAGCAAATCCCACACTAACATCACATCACAATTAACACAACAACACACTTTACAGTAAATGGTGTTACAGCAGCAAATGGTTTCTAGTGAACTAATCACTCCTGACTTTTTTTTCTTTCTACTCAATCATCTATCAACTAATGGCTCTCAAACCACCTCTGAACAAAGCGAAACATCTAAGTGCCACCTTGAAGAATATTGTAAGATCACAGGAAGAATCAAATACAACCAACCTACTATCTCACCCAGATTCTCTGAGTAAACTAGTAGTCTCTTCCACTATATAGCTTGGCAGAACACCGATTATTATTAGCGCATTCCTCCTATGGTCATTTACTATATTGAGAATAGATGGTAAACATAAACAAAGAATGAACATTTCTACATATGGGCGTATGAGTCTGCGTCTAACTGGGCTACTGGCTAAAATGGGTCATTAATATGTTCCCAGGGTTCTACAATCCCTAGGTCCTATGTTCCCCAGTTCTATGGACTCTGCACATAGGAATGACTCCCTATGTTTCCAGGGTCCTATATTTCCCCTACTCTATATAGCACAATAGAGCACATAATGAGTTAGAGTTATGGTTAGGGTTATTCTGTCAACACACACTTAATGTGTGTGTTAACAGAATATTGAACGGGGGAACATAGGACCATGGGAACATAGATACGCTCCTGATTTGAACAACCTTTGGACTGCAATGCCAAATAATCTTGGAATAATAACGAGTCTTACTAGCATTCTCTAATAGTTCAAAAAAAAAAAATCACAAAGTTTTCCTTTCTTTTCATATAATCCTTCCTTGGCTAACATTTTACAGACTTAGTTCTGAACAGTTACCATGATTTAGAGGAATAAAAGAGGTAAGCTAGCGTTAGGCTACCAGTGTATCAACAAGATGTTGAATTAAAATCTTCAAATTCATACATAATTGCAATTTGATTAATGGTTTAACAGTTACCATTAAGAGAGNTAAAATCTTCAAATTCATACATAATTGCAATTTGATTAATGGTTTAACAGTTACCATTAAGAGAGTCGCTCAGGTAGATCTTGTATCTCAGAGAGTTGCAGAGCTGAACGCCCACAAACTTCCTGTACCAAGTTCTCTTCACATAGGACACAGGACCCTGGGAACATAGATATGCTCCCGACGAAAATTACCACTCATGCAAGTGGCTAACACACACAGAAAAGTCTCCTTGACCCAGAGAAGATTTACACAACAACAAAAACTTAATTTCAAATCTTCAACCTCATCAACAAGCCACCAATTCTAAGAAAAATCACAGAAAAACCTCATGCATGCTGCACTGAAATTAGATTAAAAGAAAATAATAATGAAACTTTAAAAAACATTTTACAATGAAACCAGTTTTTGTGAATAATTTGCCACAATAACATACGTAGATTCAAACTGTTTTGATTCTCTGCAGAAATTTCCAGAGTCATCTGGTGTACCATCAAGGGCACCACATTTGTTAGCATCGCAGTTTTGGAACCACTGTGTTAAACCATCTGGATTGTGTCTCTGAAAAAAATGGATTCCAACAGGATGAAGGATGTTGAGGGCAACATAGCAACGTAAATCAGTGTCTGACAGGTGAAGAAATAGGGACTGTATGGATACACGAGTCCTTGATCGACCTTTGCTGGAGATGCGTGCAGTGTATCTCTCAACAGGTGTGTGTGTGTGTGTGTGTGTGTGTGTGTGTGTNAGTGTATCTCTCAACAGGTGTGTGTGTGTGTGTGTGTGTGTGTGTGAAAGATCAATTTTTCTTCATGTCATACAGAGGATGGCGCCTGTTCGTGCATTACATGCAGCACAACAGAGAGGAGGAAGTAAAACAGAGGGGGATGGGTGTAATGAGATTTGTTTACAATCACACTCTCATTCCCACTCAGCAAACGCTCGGTTGCGTTTTGATGAAGGCATGTGTGATGCAGACAGAGATCTAGCTATGATGAGTCCAATCAGCATGGACGCTGCTGCATATTGTGTGTTAATTTGAAACATTCTGCGCTGTGTCCATTCTTCAAAGCTTCTTTTCCTCAAGAGTGAATCGAAGAGGCAGCTGATGATACGCCAGTAAAGAAAACCGTTCCTAATGTGAAGGGATGTCCTTCCCGAGCCAGAGAGGCTCAGAATGAGCGTGTGGTCTGTGACTGTTTACCTTCTCTAATGATAAAAACACTCTATTCCCTTTGACATGGACTCACATGGAGAGTGGATTTTCTTCTCTGCAAGGGAGGATTAGAAATGTTAGAAGTAGAGGAAGAGTTGGCCTCAGCTCAAAGGCACAGATGCTTTTGGAAAATGTCTGACATGTCTAATGATTACTCACCCCGCAGCTTTGACATAACAAAAGAGCAATGCCGAATCCTCAGCCGTTCATCCATCCATTTTTTGGACCCACTCATCTTTGCAGGGCTGTGGGGGACTGGAGCTTTTCCCTGCATCCACTGAGCAGAATGTTAGTGGATAAACGAGATCACACAAAGGACAAGAATCAGTTTTGCTACCAAAAATGGGAGCGAAGAGGAAGTTTCATACAGTTTAACATGAAGCTGTGTTCACACTTAGCACCTTTTAACCTCTTCTTTGTGAAAATGTTTTTGTAATTTGCTACAGGCAATCATATTCTGCTTTCATTAGCATCAACAGGGACATCTATGTAGAGCAGCTTGCTATTATGATTGGTTGAAAAAAGAAAAGCGCTTGACAGAACAGAGCACTTTTCATTTTTCTGAAAGAGTTTTGAGTACTTTTGTCAACTTGAATCACTCCGCTCTGCCAAAAAAAAAAAAAAAAANAAAAAAAAAAAAAAAAAAGTTAACAGTGCTATGTATGAACATAGCCTAAAGGCTCATACAGGCTGTACAATTTTGGACTCCTGCAAACAAAAGTTAACAGTAGTGAGAGAAATATGAAGTCCTTAGTCATCAATCTAGAACAGTAGTTCTAGGTTGCAGTGTGAGACATGTACAGAGCTGATGTAGCGATCTCACGATGAAACATAGCCTGACACAAAATTTTAACACTGTCAGAATTTTAGGACCATAATTTGACTGCTGCTACAACCCAAACACCAGCACAGATGGATGACAAGTTGATGGTGCGTTCCTGCCTGTATAATGTTGTTTTTCCTGCTCACCATGGTGCTGTGATTCAGCAGTTACTCATCGCACATTCTGACATGCGTCACAGTAGAAATTATACAGTCTGACAGTCTCTCAGACACGCAGTTAACTTAAAGACTGTTGCTATTGTTGCTAGTTTGAATGAGGCCTGACATAATACAATACTGTTCATCCACCAAACAGAAGCATGGAACCCTGCAGCCATCCTACCTCACATATCATATCATTTCCATCAACGGATGGAGCAGCAGGTGACAAATTTAAAGGACCATGCTGAAGGTTTTGCATGTTTTAGCACATTAACTTCAGATCATAAATTGACTGCATACCATTTTCCAAAGCGTGAAAGATTTTAGAATGATTTCCTTCCTTCCAAGCAGTCATGGGTTTCCTTTCATTCCACAACTAAACCAACTTGCAAAGACTAGATTTATTAGCCTTCTTTTTCCCTTTCTCAAGGTAATTTTATCGCTGTGTATTGATGCTTTTGTGAGCAGACACTGTTGTGAAAACTTTCCAGTGGCACAATAAAAATTGAGGCGCTGTTACTGAATACTTCCATTTTTAGAGACTTACTGTCACTAGTTACTTTGCAGATTTTTACCTTCAACAGGAAGGTAAAAATCCATGAATTTACCACTAACATCATCTTTATTTTTTTCCTTTTTTATTCCCTCTATACTTCCTTCTTTTTATTCCATATTTTCCCTCATTCTTTCTGGAGATATTGAGTTTTCACTCGACAGCAAAATTCCTGTATCTTATTCTTCCAACTTTTACTTTTGATACTTTTACTGCTTAATACATTTTACTGTTCATATTTGTTACTTACTTAAATTTGACATGCAAAACTTTTATTGTAATGGAGTATTTTTCCACTTTGGTTCTAATTGTTATAGGTGGGTGGACAGGTAGATAGAATTTGAGTAGATATTCTACACTTACTGTAAGTACACTAAACATCCAATAAGAGTCAGCTGCTGACTACCAACCTTTTAAATACAAAAAAAAAAAAAAAANAAAAAAAAAAAAAAAAAGGCCAAATTAACTTTATCCTTACTGCAATGTCCATTTTTATTTATTGGTTACCTTGCAAGTATTATTTTTGCAGTAATAAAGCTTGTAAATCTGAAGCTTTTTTCATTATATTCTTATATTCTCAGTATTTAATAGTTGCTAGAACCATAAAGGATTCTGGACTCACATTAAGGAAGCACAGCAGCTGCAGCCTCCAGCAAACAGAATGTGAATGAATACCTGAGAAAAACTCAGTAAAACACACAATCTGCTGCGGTAAACTGCAGATAACCTGCCCTGGTGTGCAGCATGTGGGAGATATTCTCCACGGCAGCAGTCAGGGCCAGGTTTGTAATGACCATGCTAATGCCTGATTGCGTTTAATTTGATACAAATGAGCACTTTATCCAGCAATTCACCAGGACAGTTATTACATAATACCTCAAATTATGACAGACATTTCACATCAAACAAGTGTCAAAATAGACTCAGAATTTTTAATGACCTCTCTCTCTCTCTCTCTCTCTCTCTCTGCAGGTGTAATAAGCGATGATTCCCTCAANCCTCTCTCTCTCTCTCTCTCTCTCTCTCTCTCTCTCTGCAGGTGTAATAAGCGATGATTCCCTCAACAATTGCTGAAAGATTCCTGAATTCCTGACACAAACAGACCAAAATCTAACTGAGCCTGGAGTAAAGGCAACTTCTAATTCTTAATTCTTTTTTATTATCCATCCCTGTGTTTCCCATTAAAATAGTTTCCAGTCATTGAAAAGCGGATTTGAAACAGCCAGCCTCAGGTAGTACCTGCTTTACCATTTGCCAGACACTTGAGCTGAACTGTAGACCTCGGTTCTGTGTTGAATGCTTTCCAATAATTCTTCATCTTTTTAGCTGCCAGAAATCTCAGTCTGTGTTGTACTTCTTTTTGCTCCAAAATACACAAACTATACAATGAAATAATTATCCATGTAATAGCCCTGTGTGTTTCAGGGAATTAATGGCAACTGTTGTCAAAATCCAACATTGTGAACAACAACGTGGGTGTCGTATGACTTACGCAACTATAAAAACAAGCCAACATAATCAATCAAAGCCACAATGTTCAATACTCTGACAACAAAATTGGTCTCGTCTGTGTTGTCATCTCTATCCGTTGGTTCACATTGCATTTAAAAATCCAACATTAAACACTTAACCTTTATCGACTGTCTGTGAGATGGATGAGCGTTCAAACTGAATAAGTAAGGGAACCCTAACCCTATAAGATTTGATCTGAAGCTTTTACAAAACGCTGTGCTTCATAGGAAGACATTAAAATTAAATTTAGTGACATAACAGTGGAATTCAGCTTTTACTGCCTTGCTTCCAGGCCTTGACTTTTGTGCTCTGCAGCCAAAGTCTGGAGAGTGATTGCAGAGGCCATCAGAGGAGAAAGGAGCAAAGTCATCCAGGTCTAATTGTGAGCAGGTGACCAGCAGGCACATGGTGGATGGATCGGAAAACCGCCACTGCTTCCAAATGCCACAGCAACTCCGACTGGCTCATTTCCCTCACAGGCCTATTTCATTTTCCATAACATTCTTTAATCCACCTGGCAGGTTGTACACCCACTATAGCCACATGCAAACATACACACAGATGCATTATTCACACACACAAATGTGTGCAGACGTGCATATGTGCATACTTACAAGTCTTACCTCAAACTTGCCTCGTGTGTCTGATAGATGGATGTGTCTCACTTAAACCACGGAGTGTATCCACGGAGGAAGATCAACAATTATCAGTAAAGTAAAGGGAAGAAGCATGCAGAGGTGAATGATACACACACTAACACACTCACAGAGAAATGAATGGTGTTGCACACTAATGTATAAGGCCTGATTGTTTATCTTCAGGTGACAGGTTGGTCTGCAGAGCCACAATCACTTGATTACACACACGGATTGAAGGCTTTAGATGGTGTGTTTGGGCTGAGGACCATCTGGTTTCCATATGTCTGTCAGAAGCAACCCATACTATTGGCTGGAAACCAAAAAATAGCAGCATTGCGAAGATCAGCAATTGGCTGAAGGGCTCCTTTCTTCCTGAATAGAACAGAAAGCCCTCTGATCTGTTTAAGCCGACACAAAGATGAATGCTCTGCACGAGCACTGCTGCCACCAAGGCTTTACTTCCACTCAGATGTGGCTTGTTTCTAAAATTACATGATTTGCACCAGACAACTAACACCATGTGCACATGATCTTCCTGATGTTTGATATACTTGAAGGTGAACCTAAGAATATCTTGATCATTTTTATAATCGGTCTTTTTTCTGCAGCCAAAGCATTATAGACACATCATAGAGATAGACGGACAAAAACAATGAGATAGTATTTGTGTTGGTAATTTCTAGCAATTATCTGCATATTTTCATCCTTCTACGTTGACTAGAAAGTTGAAGTTGAGTCACTGGACTGGAAAAAAATAGTTTGAAGATGTTTCACCATTCATCCAAAAGGCTTCTTCAGTTCTGACTGAGGCGGGAACAGATATATTTGTGAATGTGAGAATGAGTTTTTCGGTGATGGACTAGCGACCTGTGCAGGATGAGTCCTGACATAGACTCCAGCTCGTTGTGCAGAGCATGACTAGATATAGAATGCTGTCCATTCATTTCAGTACACTATAAAAAACTTCACTCACATCTGGCACAGCAAACATATAAGCGACTTCATTTTGTGTCTAAATTACATTGATGCAACATGATGCATTTAAGAGCTCTGAAAATGCGATTTTTGCATGTTTGAGCTCAATAAATATGACCCGTGTACTTGTTACATTACTTTTTTTTTTTTTTTTTTTTTTACTTTTGCATTACTGACAACTGTTTTCCAAAACATAAAACCGTATTTTAATTTTCCTGTTATTTTGCCAAATCCCCTAATCTTACAAAATCAAATGCTCAGGTAAAACACTTACCTTAAAATTCAATGGTTCGCCTGCTAACATGTACGTAATATAGAAGGCACGGCCGTTTTTAATTTCTTGGCAAAAGCTGTCTTCTCTTGGGACTATATTTCCTGGCATAGACATATTTTCTTCTGTGCTTCGGCAAAAAAACAAGAATATTGATTCACTGTGATGGATTACTCATCTCAAGTACATTTCAAGTCTCTTAATTATAATAGTTTACTGGAATGAACTGAGACCAATGACAGTCTGGAAAATGGGAAAAACAATTCTAATATTTACCGCTGCAGAAGTGTGTTTTGTAAAATGGTTGTCAGTAATGTGACATGTATGCGAATTGTATTTATTGGCCTCAAACATGCAAAACCACCGGTCTAGCCCTTGAAATCTAAGTAACTTTCATTACAGTGGCTAGGTCTATATCCTGTACTAATGCAAAAGACAGCCTCAAAGAATTCTAACATCCATCAAACAGCTTTATAAATCCATTTCTTAATAAATGAAGCAAATATGAATTTGAATAGATGATTGATAGATGAGGATAGAAGATTTATTGGCCTAAAAGATTTATTGGCCTAAAAACATGCAAAATCACCAGTATACTCCTTTAAGAGCTACACAATGAACAAACTCACATTATCCTTCTCATGACCTCCATGTTTCATTATTGTTTGTCTGCTTCTGACTTTCCACGCCAAGCAAGAGTTTTAAAACAGTTCCTGCTGCAATAACATTGTGAATATTGGAACAAATATTCACCATGATGGATCTGTCAAACAGTTTTCTTTTCTCTGAAATGAATGGAAGTCAGTATTTATCCAAAAGGCAGGAAATCAGTACAAACCTTTAAAAAAAGCTCAGCATTCATGTATGTTATAAATGCAATGGGAATGATCCTTTACTGCCTGCAAGAGGGACGACAGACTCAGCTACTGACAAATGAATTTCACTGGAACTAGAAATAGGCAATGATGATGCAATAACTGTGTATGATCACAATGATTCTGACAAATTTTTATCTAGTAAATAATTTTAATGTTTATTTGTGGAATATTTTCTGTCTATTCTTCATCTGTCTCTTATCTATTGCTGCAGAGGGACCTCTAAATTTCCTCTCTTGGATTAATAAAATATGTCTCTGTCTACTTATCTTATTTGGAAAGACTCAACTCCCATTACAACTATATAAATAAATGTCCTGGCCTAGAACACCAGGATGAAAGATTCATAAATAAAGAAAGGTACTAAAAATGAACTAGTGAAAAAAGAGTATCCTCCAAAGCAACACCTCCCTCTCCTATTTCTTAATAAAGAATACCAATATAAAGTAGCCAAAGTATATTAGGGCTCAAGTAGATTAAGAAGAAGAAGAAGAAGAAGCAGAAGAAGAAGAAGAAGAAGAAGAAGACACGGAGGGGGAGTAATATTTTACGAAAAAAAATGAAAAAAATACACAAATTTGCTAGAAAAAAAAATTAAATTTCCAAGATAACACTCAGTAATTTTCCAGAAAAAAAACTCACAGATTTGCTAGAAAAACTATTTTTGGCGAGGTAGGACGCATCACGTCAAACCCTCATCATCTCCACACAGATACTGCTGAGTTTGAAAGCCATACGCTAGTGACAAGATGTACTGGNACCCTCATCATCTCCACACAGATACTGCTGAGTTTGAAAGCCATACGCTAGTGACAAGATGTACTGGCCGTGTTTACTACACCCATGGGTGCAGTAAACACAGCCCACAAATGTTACAAGCAATATCCCTGCAACTGTCCAATCCGTTGGAGTTTAGATGCACAAAAGCTTCATTCAAATCAATACGGTGTTTTCTTCTAAATAAGTAAAGTAAAATTTATTTATATAGCACCTTTAAAGAGCTGAAGTCACAAAGTGCTTCACAACAAATAATAAATTCCATAAAATAAACTAAAATAAACATAAAATAAACAGCAAGGCAATAGAGGGAAATAAAATGCAGACAGATATATAAAACATAACAAAGGTGAGACTGAAAAAATGAGTCTTCAGCTGCTTTTTGAATGAGTCCACTGAATCCAAAGATCTTAAATTTGCAGGGAGAGAGTTTCAGAGTTTGGGGGCCTTGACTGCAAAAGCTCTGTCACCTTTAGTTTTTAGCCTGGACTGAGGGACAGGGACAGACAATCAGCCCTGATCAGAGGACCTGAGAGTCTTCCTGGTGATAAGCCTGTAAAAGGTCACTGATGTAAGAGGGTGTTTGGCCATGTAGAGCTCTGAAAGTGAAAACCAGAACCTTAGATTGGGGAACCAGTGCAATGAAATCAAAAAAAGTGTAACATTGGACCATTTTGAAGATCTGGTCAGAATTTGCAGCAGCATTTTGGACGACCTGTAGCCGATCCTGGAGGTTTTCAAGGAAAGAGTGAATTGCAATAGTCCAGGCAGGATGAAATAAATGCATGAATAACAATCTCCATTTCAGTTTGTGATCCTACGGGACTAAGTTTGCCAATATTTCTCAGCTGATAAAAACAAGATAACAACACAATAAGCCCAGTTCACAGCAACATCTCTTCAAAGTCTATATAATTATAATATTGATGATTTTAGACTAAAAATACAAGTATTTCATTATTGCTAAATCTGATGGAAAGGTATAAATTAAGTCATTCATGGCAGGTATGATTAGTCTTAATGTACAGCAACTTGTTCCCTTTTTCTAAGTATTTATCTGATGTTAATCTCAGAAATTCGGAGTATTTTCCCACAAATTTATGAGGTTTTTTTGTTCTTTGCAAAATTGTGTGATTTTTTTTTTTTCCTCACAAATGGGATAAATTACAGAATAGACACTTTGGATTAACTTCCATAACTGTTTTGGATTTTACTTCGCGTAGGGTTTTTAGTGTTTTTATTATGTTTTGTTCCCATTATTGATTGTGTCTCTGTGTTATTACTTTTATCCTTTAGCGTATTTGTTTGGCCCCTGCAACCAAATAACCCTTTTGGGATCTTAATAAAGACTGAGCTTAAGGGGTAAAAGGGTTGAAACAACCAGTATAAAAGCTTCCCCAGTTTTAACCATGCAAAATGATGAGTCAGCTGTAATTTTAGCTCAACGTGATTAGCACGCATGACCACAGACTTTTAGTCTTATCAGCTGCATCACAGCACACTGTCATCCAAAGAGAATTATAACTACAAGATCACAAAGCAACAAAAGAGATTTATTTTCAAAAATGAAGCCATTACATATTGATCATATGGCCGCAGTAAAAACATTGGAACAAAGTTGAAGAAAAGTTAGAGCCTGACTACAAAAGTCGTATCTCAAAGGGTTAGCATTACAATTCAGCCCCTCACTTATTCATGATGATGATGATAATGATGATGATGATGAATGTGAACAGTCCTGAGGCTGCTACTGTCTGTTTTTTGCAGACTTCACTCAGACATCCAGCTCTTCCCTCCATCATATCTCATGCTCAGATAAGCTTTCAGGGAACATCTGCACACTGTCTCAGCCTGTCTGCTTTTCCACACAGCTTCTTTCTCATGCGCACACTGCCGGGATGTTCATGCCAGCAGGTCAACTGTCAGCTCACTCACACACACACACACACACACACACACACACATGCACTCACACACACAGGGTTAAAGGATCGTACCACCGATTGTGGATGTTTATGTACAATCCACATACATGTTACTTTACTGACAATCATTTCCACAATATATTATTGGATCAGTAAATTTCAGAATTGTTTTTCCCACCTTCCAGACAGCCATTGGTTTCAGTTCATTCAAGTATGCTATAAAAATCAAACTGCAGAGACTTAGAACATGCTTGAGATATGTAATCCATCGCAGCAAACAACATGTCTGTTAGGTTTTGTCGAAGTAACTTTATTTAACTGATCTAACAGAGAGTTGCATGAATCCAATGTATGTCTCCGCCAGGAAATATAGTCCCAGGAGAAAACGGCTTTTACCAAAAAATGTAAATGACTGTGCCTTCTACAATCGTGCATAAGTGTTAGAAGATGAAACATTAAATTTTAAGGTGGGTGTATCACCTGAAAATTTGCTTTAGAAAGATAAGCGAGTTTGAAAAAATCCTAGTAATCATTTGTTCCATAAAGCTACCAAGCAAAACTATGCCAGCATGTTAGGTAAGCATGATATGTGAAGACATTTTCACAGCATCCATTTGATTTACTATGTTAAACCATGAACAGAAAACCCTCTGGTTCTAGATCAGAGCTCAGTATTTGGTTCTAGTTAGTTCAGAGAACTGTTCGGATCATATTCACACCATAAACAACCACTCCAGGTTCGTCTGTGGCTAGGCTAAGACCACTTCCTCAAAAAGAGCTGTTTTGGTCTACATCGGAGTGTGAAAGCTGTGTTCAGACCCGCCAAAGGAGGAAACCCAACCTGATTCCAGTCCAAACTTACGAAACCATGCAGGTGTGAAAACACCTTTAGAAGTGGTTTTGCATGAACTGGGTCAGTATTCTAACATTCAGGTCCACTGGGCTGAGACAGTTTGGTTTTGATCATTTTATTATCATTATGACTCCCATTTTAGCTGCGATGATGTCACAGATTGGGATCATTTGGAAACAACCGATTTTTCTGATTCCACACCACCAGGCCATCTTAAAAGCTGAGAGGGGAAAGTCAGAGGCCTTAGTGTTCTTTCAGCTTTATGACTTTGGTCTATATTTGCTGCGAATTCTCTCTTGTCTTTCCAGTTCACAAACAGCACTTTAAAATCCTCATAAACAGAAACCATATTTAGTTTTCATAAGGGAACAACTTCATTTTGCTTGTCGCAGCAGAAACACTTCGCAGCATTAAACTCTGGAACAGAAGAAAGCCGACACAAACGCAGTAAAGCGGCAAATCCAGGACAGACGACCCGTACCTGTCTCTCACCGTCAACGGCTGGGCTGAAGCGCTAACGGGCCGGAGGAGGTTTCCCCTGTGAGGAACTCTTTGTTCCTACCCGCCCCCGCTGAGAACTCTGCTAACAGATCTGGCAAAAAGCTGCTCAGATCATATTTGCCACACTCTTGATTTAGCAGTTCCAACGCAGTTATAAATAATGTCATGGTGTAAGAGCTCCATCACGCCATAAACCAACAAAATGAAAAAAAAATAACCAAACTAATGCTCTGCAGGAACGAAGGCCTCACTCTATTAAAGGGATTTTTACAGGACATTCCAGTATATTACTGTGGGTTGAGCGAGTTTGTACAACACAACAACAATCACCAAAACAGATGGATCTCCCAGCGCCAAACATCCAACTGATACTTGCTGATAAATAGCCAACTGGTCCTCTGTGCTGCCAGAGAGCCTGGTCTGAATCTAGCTCTGATTATAGAGGGATAATAATAAAAACTCTCTTTGACTCTAAGATTTATTTGACTCTACAGCTCAAAAATGAACATGGATATAAGCTTAATGCATGTCTATCTGCACTTAGTTTCTGTACACATATATCACCGTTTGAGACATAAAGTGACATCAGTAATAAGTCATTGACAACAATAAATTTTGGGATGCCAGGTTCCCTTTGCTGGGTGGATATCCTCCTCCAGCATAACTTAATTTGTCTTATAGCTCTTTAATTGAGCAGCTACACCCTGTGGAAAAAAATCTGCAGAGCATATGGATAAATGGATAAAAAAAAATCTGATGGATTGTTGTAGTGGAAAACCCTTTAACACTTATAGAGGTAGAGGTCTTTCACTTGTAGAGGTCTTTAGCAGAGCATGTCAGTGGAGTGGGGTGGAGTGGAGTGGAATGCCACCCTTCCTCATGAAGTGGGGCTTTTCCCCACTCCACAGCTCAACATCCTTTTTCTGACAACCACTTCGCTCTATGCTCAGAAGAAAAAATCCTGACTCAAAATGCTATATTACATTGATTCTAACCTTTAGTTTGACTGTCAGCTGTTAGCATGTAGCGTCCTGTGATGCTTTCTGAATAAATGCTGTTTAAGATTTTCTAAGGAATTTTTACTGTTGAAAACAATTTTGCCATCTCACTCTCCTGTTCATTATCACTCCATGTTTCTGGCAGTATCTTTAAGTAAATCAAGATGGTTGGGACACACACAAAAGCAGGCTGCAGTGTATCTTGGACTTGAGTGAAACTAGAGCAGGATTGATAGCCGAGCCGCTCAGGAGTACTTTGCATTTGTTGGGAAAACTCACCCCACGCTCCAGCAAAATTTGACCTATTCCACTCACAAGATGGTCTGATTATTCACAACCTGGCAACCCAAATTAATGGACTGTTATCATTAATAAATGATACATTAATCACTAATCAAGTATAACGGCTTATTAGGGCTGTATTAGATGAAAAAAAAAGAAATGAGACTGTGAGGGCAGGGTAATATTCTGAGAAAAAAGCTCACAAATTTCAAAGAAAAAACATGCAAATATTTGCAGTTTTTTTATTTTGTTTTTTCCCTCACAAATTAGTTTTTATTTTTTCACATATTTCCAGTCTAGTTTTCTTTTTTTTTTCATCTAATATGGCCCTCATACGCCATCATAATAAGCCATTGGTTACAGCTTATAAACCTTTTGTAAAGTATGTGTTTTAAGAAAGAGTTACCCATTATTTTATATTATATTAGTCATTATATGTCATTCCCTGAGGAGAGCCAATCATATTCTAGAGAAACTATACATTTCCATCTCCGTCCGAATCAGAACCGCTGCTCCTGCTTGATGAGTTTACAGTCTGCATTATGATGCGGTTCAACAGATCCGCTCGTTACGTTTTCAGACTGATTGTCATGAGGATGGAAGACCATCGCTGCCAGAACAGAAAAGCTCTTTTCATTCCAGTGCCATGAGACCTTAAGTGTTTCCCCTGCAGACTGTTTTGGACAGCTCTGCATCACAGCTAAGAACATTCAATGATCTCCCACCACTCATCTCACACACACACACACACACACACACATTTCCCAACAGAGTAACTGTTCATCCCAGAACATCTGTGTGGCATAAATCACCAACAGAGAGGTTACCTCACAGTCCGCTGGGCCTCAGAGCGACAGAGAGAAAAGCCCTTGGCTGGGATCCCAAGCAAGTCGAGAGAATGCAATGATCACAAAACGCAACAAATGGTGTTTAATTACCTAAACAGCAAATTAACACATCAAAAAGGTTTTGAGGATGAGAGACAGAAGCAGGCTGAAACATGGGGGTGATGCAATAGCAAGCTGAAATCAACATCCTGTTACCCTAAATGTGTCTCTCAGTAAATACACATAAACCTGTTAGCATGAATGCTATATACTATGAATTATATGATGCAGAAAAGAAATTCCATGATACTTTATACTCCTTTGCTGCATCTCACAGATTTGTTCTTTGGTTTAAGCTATTTGTGACTATAAGCATGTGGGTAGATGTGAGTCTTTAGCAATGCCAATCAGGCAGCAGGACTTAGGGAAAAGTAGTGGTGACTTCCACACTCCCTTACTTCCTGTGAACTAACGGTCACCCGTAACATGCACAGCAATGCTGGTGAAGCATATGGGCCAAAAAGAGAGGTATAATCCAGCCACGTGCCTTTCCAATTCCTCCTTCCTCTATCCTACATTCTTTCTCCTTCCATTCTTCTCCCTCTGCCACACACCCACAGAAATATACTGGAGACATTAACGGTTCCGCATCAGGCTGAGAAAGGGGAGGATGAGGAGAACAGGGAGGGATCCGGGAGAGGAGGAGGAATAGAGCAGCACTTTTCTGCATCAGGCACTTCTCTTTACACAGGTAACTACAAACACACATACATTAGGTCATCCTAATACATACCAGATGAATTAAACTTCTCTCAACACACTCTTGGGAAGTCAAAGTTAACTTTCAGCCCAAACTACCTTGTGCAATTGGTTGTTGTGGTGAAACATATTAATGCAGGCTGATTTTCTTCCAAATATCAATTTGACATGGTCTATACAAACAAATTTCAATATGAAACAGCTGGTCACGGCAACGAATAAAAGTCTCTCTGGTCCCTTTCAGAAGCAGCTATTTGCAGCAGAATGCCGCTGAGAGGTTGATTTTACTGCCGTGATGACATGAAACTCTTTTATTCCATGCTGCACAGGTATCCGTGTAGCTCCTCCACAGCCAGCTGGTGAGGGCCAGTTGTACTTGGGGCTCGCTCTGTCCTTTATCTGCACATAAATCTGCAGACTTTTATAAGACACTTAACAAGAGTCTGCACAGATGCAAGAGGAATGAGCTGCAGACTTATTGAGTTATAGATTGTGCATGCTTATCAGGATAATTACATACTGTTATTGAAAAGAAAACAGAGATGCAGACAGACAGGAAAAAAATTGCTCTTTATCAAATCCTGAAGCTTATTCCAGGGTTGAAGGAGATGGGAGAATTTTTAGTGGCTCTTTCATAAGCATTTTATATGTGCAAGTAGCCGTTGCGCTGCTACGAGAGGCCATTAGAGGCTAACTAGACTTTCTACACACAAGTATGACTAAAGCTGGTGCACATGTGAGGTCAGAGGAAGAACTGACTCATTAAAATGTCATAAAAGACATTTAAAAATCAAAAATGGATCTAAAATGTCGAGGTTTTTGTAATTATACCTTCACTGTGATGTTATAGTTTTATTTTTGTTCCTCAGCTGGGATTGGTGCATCTATATCTGACTGTTGACAAACAGATGCATGGCCCTCTTGTGGTAATAAAGGATACCAACACATCCAAAACATCATGACTCCTCAAATTTTGTACATCTGAAAAATCTGCAAAAAAATATCCTCTAACTACTCCTGCTGATTCCCACAATCAGCCATTAATGCTTAATGAAATGGTCTTCATGAACACTGATATCCAGATTGATTAACTTAATTAAACCTCTTGGGAACATTTTGACACGTTAAAAAGAATGTGACAGCTAAATACAAAGTATGAAACAAGACACATCAGAATTCAGTCATCATAATCATCATCATCAATTATCTTTATATTTAATTAAATTCTTCTGAATCAAACAATGAGATGGACCCGAGAATGTTCACATTTCTCTGGTTGCTCCAATTTCAGGAGTGTTGCACGACTTTTTTGTCAGCATTGTGTTGAGTCAGTTTTTTTATGCAGTATTTTTCCAGAGACTGGTTGCACAGGGATTTCATGCTCATAAATTACAGTATGTGGCCGGCTATTTGGTCTGAGTTAGCAGGGATCTGGAGCTGGAGACAGATGGCAAATATTCAATGTGTGTGAGAAGCCTTTATGGAACAATCCACCTGGTCCGTAACATCCTCCGCTGTTTGGAGCTCTCATCCATCCCGTACTCTTCTAATTAGATCTTTCACCATGACTACATCAGTCAGCCTGTGATAATGGTTTTCTGCATTGGTTTGTGTTTTTCATTTTTGCACACCACTGCATTGTGGCACTGACTTCACACAGGTGAAGCTCTTACCGTGTCGCTTTACATCCATCAATAGAACTTAACATGACAAGACCAAAAGCAGACACACCCTACCGCCTGATTACCATGGCGATTTCAATTTTCTCCTTAACTGACCTGCCTGATTAAATAAACATTAAAAGAAATGAAATGACTCCATCATTGGCCACCAACACACCCGATGACCTCACCAAACCACACCAATTAAACCCAAACCTCTGGAGCAATGCTTTGCTTAAAACAAAACAAAGAAAGTCCAGCTGGATTCTATTTTTCTGCACAAGTATTCAATTCAGCGACACACCAGTTTGGGCCTGCTTAGTACAAATGTAATATTTCATCAGGCTGGTGATGTGTATCCATAATACAGTGGCAAGGAAAGATTTCATTTGGAATTACCTGGATTTCTCTATTAATCACTCATCAAATGGAGTCTGATCTTCATCTAAGTCGCAATAGAAAAACATATTCTGGTCACAATGTTGAAAGAGGTGAAAAAGACCTGTAGAAATATTTAGAACTGGATAGAGTCTCTGTTCATGTGTCCCAGATAAGGAAAATGCTGAATTAAAATGTTTATAGGAGGACAAAATGGAGGAAACCACTGTGCTTAAAAAAAAAATAAAAATTGTCTCAAGCTTGCTAACGACCAGCTGGATGTTCTACAAGGCTTCTGGGATGATGTGGATGGATGAGACAAAAGTTGAACGTTTTTGGCAGAAATGCACAATACTGTTTAGAGGAGAAAAGACACTACAGACCAACACCAAAACCTCATCCCAGCTGTGAAGCCTGGTGGAGGGAACATCTTGTTTTGGAGCTGCTTTGCTGCCTCAGGGCCTGGACAGCTGACAATCATGGAGGGAACTATGAATTTAAAATAAAAATACGTGGCAAGAAATTTTTCAGGAGAATGTTAGAGAACCGGTCTGTCACTTCAAGCTTAACAGAAGTCAGAAGATGCAAGAAAAATGTTCCCAAACCACGCAAGAAAATCAACAACAGAATGGTGTAAAAAATAAGGAAATTTATATTTTTTTGGAATGGCCAAGACACATCCAGACCTTAGCCCAACTGTGATGCTTTAGCATGACCGTAAGGTGGCTGTGCATGCCATAAATCCCAGAAATATTGATGAACTGAGGCAGTTTTGTTAGAAGGAACGGCCTAGAATTGCCCCTCATCATTGTGCAAGTCTTATCAGCAACTCCAGGAAACATTTGGAAGTATTGCTACTTCAGGAATTTTTTCTTGAATTAAATACGAGGTACAGCCTGGACTGTGAATGAAACATTCAACATGTTCAATAAAACACAAGAAGTATAACTGCTGCTAAGACATTTTTGTCTTCCATTCTAACTTGGATGAAGATCAGAGCACAAGATGAGTAATTAATGCAGAAATCCAGGTAATTCCATCGGGTTCACTAACTTTTTCTTGCCACTCAACACTGCGCACATGTACAGGTGTTAACTAACATAGCCAGGTCCTGGAGCGAGTGTATTTGAGTGTGACGCAGGCTGATTACTGGCACACACACTTTTAGAAACTGTCATGGTCACAAACTAGCCTAATCCACACCTTCTTAGGCTAATCTGATTTTTGGATTATCTCAGTGTAGCTAATCACCCGGCCTCAGAGAATACTGGAAGTCACTAATACATCAATCGTTCAAAGATCAAGTCCACGCTGACTGTCACTGACAATGACAGAAGTCTGCATTTTATATTAAACATTTTATTTTTGTAGATTTTTGATGTCATTTACTCATTTACACAGTTGCATTGTATAGTTACCGCTGTTAAAATGATAAAACATTCATCAGTATAAAAAATATCTTCAGACACAAATTAATAACATCCTTATGAATTATTAGTAAGAGCTTCATTTTCTGTTACAAAAACTACGTGATGACTGGCTGTTTGCCCAGGTTCCACAACTGAAGAAGTTGAGAAAAATGGATGCATAGAAAAACGAAACAGAATACACAGACTGCAAAGGCATGTCTGCTTCTCTGCTGTTTCTTCTGTGTAAGCCTCTAAAAGATGAACAAGGGACAAGAAGCGTGTAATGTAAAGAAGAAGCTAGCACATGATGTACCCGTGTGATTTTGACCTCCGAAGAGAAACGACACAGGATAAAAACCTGCAGATGCTAATCAGCTGCAGCTGTGAGGGTCATCTCGAGAGACGAGCGGGGTCGAGCGCAATACACTCGAGCCGGAACGTATGAGAATAGTAAAGAAAACGCTGGAATTAGCCTGTCAGAAGCTTTCAGGGTGAAGAGTAGGATCAAGGCCAAGCAAGTAGTCACAGGCAGACTTAAAACTGCTGCGAAGCTCACGTTTTTTCGTGCTGCTTGACGTATCCGCAGAGCACATGTTGTTTATCATGTTATATTCTCTGGTTTTGCTGCCATTTTAGATGTTTTCAGTTGCATTAGATGTTATATCTAAAAAATGAACCATTTGTTCACATATCTGGGCTGCTTGCCCCAGAAGATTTTCTGCTGAAATGTGTTTTCAGTTTTTGTGGATCCCAGAGCTATGGAGGGTTTATGCTCCCAGCCTTTCTCCCATCAACACTTTTTTACTTTTGTCTGATGTACTTATGTCTGCTCCTCCATACATCTGCAAATAAACATTGTAGTTTCTAACAGAGGGAGCCTTTAGAAAGGCCAAACATTGTTTTTACAGTGAAGTACGCTACAGTCTATTCTTTGCATTTAACCACCTTGGTGCAAAGTATTACAGTAATACATGGAGTACATCTATTTGAGTCGTCATAGCTAGCATGATCCAGACCATTACATTAGTGGGTTCACATTTCAAACAGTGTTTTAAGTGAATAGCACAACTGACTAACAACAAACCAGCTTTTTTCCAGCTTGGTACTTCAATATAATTACAGCAGTAACTAGCCAACATCCTAATATTTATGTACATATTCACAGTTTTGTGTTCCTCCCTTTATGAATTGAAAGCAATGACATGATAAAACAAAGTGATTTAACAAGCATATGAGACAGAGTTGTGATTTGTCTTTCAATATTTCAAGTGACAGAATGTTACAGACAGGTGAACAGAAAATGTCCTTTGAAAACACGTTCAGGGCCCCAGTATACTTTAAACAAAGCAGAACTTTCTAGTTTTACAAGGCTCAAGATGCAATGATTCAGCTTCTTTCTATAACGTTTGTGCAGTGAAGGCGAACGCTATCTTTTCTCTTTCTGGCCAGAATCGGTCCATGGCTGGTTACATCACAGGTGAGGAGCCAGCAGGTTCATCTGCTACTTCCTCTGCTGTTGAAGCAACACATAAACTCTGCATTTGTCAAATAAATGGAATATTATCTCCTTCTCCATCTTCTTTTCCCTCTTTTTAATCACCAAAGACTACTGCCACCACCAACTCCTCTATCCACGCCACCTACTGGCATGAAGCTCTTGAGAACTACACTGCATAGTGTTAGAACGTGTCACTGGCCTGTTACTTCATTGCTTCATGTTACATCGTTTGAAGTATGCTGGGGCCTTCATGTCATCCCAGATCACCCAGTCAAGAGAAGGCACAGAGGAAAGAGGAAGAACAGGGAACACTAACATGGTGACCAGACACAAAGAGGAGGCGCTGGTTGAGAGGAAAGTCCATCTTAAATAGTGCAGTCCAGCTTTGAGCGTCACATCTCGATACACAGATGAGATGTGTCGGTGCCCACATTTTACAAAATAACATAGACACACACACAGGACACTTGAGATGGAGGTGAAATACCTTGTTGTTTACAGGAGAGTTTTGTGTCTATGTAGAGGAGTTCTCTCTGTGGGTATCCAGGACGCTGCATACAAACACATTCGATTTAAACAATCAATGTAAAACAGATTATATAACATAATAGGAATAACATGGCTTTTTTTCTGACGTGAAGGATCTCCGTGGAACAGAGACGGGCCATCTACAAGCCAGATCCTTCTTAAGAACAATCATTAAACACAAACACACAGCTGCAGCCAGACCGCGGGCAGACGAAGGACTATCTGTGTCTCACTATGTCAGCCTGAGGCCTGGTGGAGATTTAGGAATGATATATTCATCTCCACTATGGTTTGGCAGGGATTCTACTCCTCACGATCCAACTCTTAAACAGCAAACTAATACCTTTCACTCCACTTTTGTCCACCTCAAGTTTCTTGAACTCATTTATAAGGCTAAAGTTGGCTTCCGATTGCAGTTTTAGAATATATCCCAACTGATTTTCCCTCATTATATTGTCATGTTTAAGTGCCCATATTAGCTTTGTTGTGTTTGTGAAAACAGGAAAAAAAAACAGAAACAAAAAAATGATGTCACTGTTTATTTCTCTGTGCAGACCACACAGCCACTGTCAACATTAAAACCTCCTGTACTTTAGTACCTCCTGTATATTAGTCGAAACTGGACTTAATTAACATTTATAGTCCAAGGACTGTTTAAAACCTTAATTCAGATTTCACTCAACCTCAGCCTTTTCCTAAATCTTGTTTAAGTACATGACCCAGGTGTTTATCTCATCACAGTGTAAACCCATTAAGTCAAAAGCAAGAGGGGAACTCACGCTTGATGCTGCCACACAAAGTCTGCAAACTGCCGGTCCTTAGCATAAAGCTCAACGATCCGTATCCTGTCTTGGATTTCCTGCAGAGGAACATGATATCAGTCAGGAGGGAACATTACATCACAGGCAGATAAACTACAAACTAAACAGGTTCTGGCCCAATCAAATGTTGACATTTCATTCAGAACAACTAAGACTGGGTGAGTCTGGTTTTTCTGGATGGAGAAAGCATCCTTTAGGTAAGATATTGTGTCAGTATTATTATTATCTTGGAGCATAACATAACATAAAAGGCTTTTTCAACTCTACATAATAGTAGGTAATGTAAATCAATATGAATGATACAGCTTTTTTTTTTTTTTTACATTACCTTAATGACATAATCATTAAAATAGTGGTTGTTATTCCATTATTTGACGATAAAACAGGACCAGGTCACCCAATTTACCAAAAGAAGATAAAAACTTCTTATGCTTAGTGGCAAGTCAACAGATTTCATTTATCTTTTACCAAAGGCAAAGTGCAAGTTTCAAGAGATTTATTACTTTATTTTCTGGCTTTGAAGATGTTTGAGAAGCCGTGTCTCCTATTCATTGTAAGACTGCAGTGTCCTTTAGCAGCAAACTCAAAAATCAACACAATCCAGAATGCATATTACCATCTGCAACTATAATAGCAATTAATTAGTACATATTAGATCAGTGATTCTCAAACTTTTTGAACATAGTTCCACCTCTGAACAAAAACATCAAAATACCATCTCACCAACAAGCTACGTACTTCAAAAAAAAAAAAAAAAAAANAAAAAAAAAAAAAAAAAAAACACAGTAAAACCTCATTCATGCATGTATGCTCTACTGAAAATGAACTATTGTAACTCCAATGTAGAAGCACAACAAAAAAAAACTTAAACTAAAGAGAATAATTGAAACTTTTAAAACTTTTAAAACAATTTCTTGTTTTATTTGTGGATACTGTAATTTGCCACCACAAAGGAATTCCCACAGACTTCAACTGTTTTGATTCTCTGCAATATGGAAATACACTATGGAAATGATCACTTTTAACTTGAGAATTCAGTCAGATACACTTTTTCATTAATGGGATACATGGATTATTTATATTAAATCAATAAGACCAGATTTTATATGAATTAATATGTCTAAATTATAGTGCCCCCCTAAGCAGTCAGTTAAGTTAAAACAATTAAAGGACCATAGCATCCATTTTACATGTTTGAGCCTAATATATTGAATTTTCATACACATAACATTACTGACAATCATTTCCCAAAGCATACTACTGGAACAGTGAATTAAAAAAATGATTTTCCTACCTTCCAGACTGCCACTGGTTTCAGTTCATTCTGGTACACTATTAAAATCAATGTGTTGATACTTGAAACGTTCATGGGATAGGTAATCCATCATTGCGAACAAGATGTAAAATGTATGAAAATTGAATATATTAGGCTCAAACATGCATTTAAGATTTCGTCACCCCTTGGAATGTGTACCCCTTTTCATTTTTCTTATGGTTTTTTTTTTATTTCTTTGTTTTATACATAATTTACTGGATAGATTAACCTGTTTTTATTATGAAATGTCCTTTTTTTGATTGTATTAATGTAAAAAACAACAAAAACAAAAACAAAAAAAACAAACCAATAAAATGAGAATTTTAAAAGAAAATGTGGTTTTGGGAAAAGACTATGACCTGCTCTGGATCACTAACTAAGTCACACACCTCCTTGGTCAGTTCGCTGTTCTCGTAGATGTGTCGTATCTCGTCGCTGCTGAAGTCGGTGGAGGCCTCGGCGCTGCTGAAGACGGGTGTTTCGGGGTAGTGGCGGTAGTAGTGGCTGTAGCCTGTGGTGGCCTCGCTCTCATACATGGGATTATACTTGGTGGCCCTTTCCACAGATGGAAGACTTTCCCCTCCCCTGTGTTAAGCAGAGAAATAAGTCACAACATAGTTAAGATGTAAAAATGAGCGACAACATCTATGAAGAAATTCAGCTGCGGTCCATAAAACAAGGAAGCGATGAGATGTCACACCTGGTTTTAGCTCCGATTAACCTTAATCAACCTGGAATAATTACGTCCGCCAAGGAGGTCAAGTGATCACCAGTTTGTTTGTCTGTTTGTTGGCAGGATATCTCAAAGTTCTGGATGGATTTGGATTAAATATGGGGGTCAGACATAATGTGAAGAGGAAGAAGTGATTAAATTTTGGAGGTGATCCAGATCATATTGTGGGTTCCAGAAGAAGTTTTTATTAGCCGATAAAATCCTTGGTGGAGGTATGAGCTCTCGGTGTGCCTTCTTTTCCTTTTGTTTATGGAGGAATCAGAGGGACTAAGTGTTTGATGTTTAGGCTTCCTGGAAATAGGTTAACATCATATCTGCTCAGTTAACTGGCTGAAGTTAATACAGTGTTTCTCCACAGCCTGCTCTGGGAGCCATGCCAGACATTCTCTCTCACTCACACACACACACACACACACACAGACACGATTGATAGATGGGAGGCAGATAGATTGTGTACAAAAAGAGCAGGAAAGAGCAAAGGAGGACAGGAGGGAAGAGACATCCAGAAGGAGGAGAGATGCTGTAAGTCTGACTGTACGAGAAGATGCATGCGAAGAGTTTTGGCAGCTCATCATGGGACGTTTCCACCTATTACGACTTCATACAACTGACTCCTTGTCTGAGTATGTGCACGACAAGGGCTTCAAACACACTATGCTGTTCATTATCAAACAGCAAACAAAAAGTAAACATGTTTTAAGAAGGAAAAAACAGATTTTTACACTGTTTGACAGAATTGCATTCTATTTTGAACCTGCTCACTCCAAAACTTTATTAAAGGACCATACCATCCATTTTGCATGTTTGAGCCTATTATATCAATTTTCATACATGTTACGTTACTGACAACCATTTCCCAAAGGGTAAAACCAGATTTCAGCTTTTCTGATATTTTGCAAAATCTCTTAATTTCTCTAAATTAAATATTCAAGCACCCACTTTAAAAATCAATGATTCGCCTGCTAATAGTTACGCAGCCTTATGAAGTCATGGCTGTTTAAATTTTTCGATAAACGCAGGTCTTCTTTTGGGACTATATTCACTGGTGGAGACATACTATACATTCACCCCATGCTTTTTGTTGCGCTTAAACGCTAAAATTACGTAACTTCTAAAAAAAAACTCAATATACGTCTTGTTCGCAATGATGGATTACCTATCGCAAGAACGTTTCAAGTATCAACAAGTTGATTTTAATAGCGTACCAGAATGAATTGAAACCAATGGCGCTCTGGAAGGTAGGAAAAAAAATTGTAATTCACCGTTCCAGTGGTATGCTTTGGGAAATGATTGTCAGTATGTTATGTGTATGAAAATTGAATATAATAGGTTCAAACGTGCAAAATGGGTGGTATGGTCCTTTAAAGGAATTAAGCTACAGTGAAAGAAACAGGTCCCAATTAAATCTAAGATGGCATGTTTCTATGGCTGGTTTTAATGGCTCCTTATGATTTTTTTCTCTTTGGAAATGTCATGATCATCTGTAGAATCTAAATATTGCAGAAATAATTACTTTCAAAATTCAGTTGGTTTCAATAATCTCTGAAAACCCAACATGAGTCTGGAAAGATGGGGGATCTAAAGGGGATCTAATACACATTTCCATGTTCTCATTTTTACAGGTCTATTTTGAAACCTTTCTAACGCTTTACTGTGTAAAAAAAAAAAAAAAAANAAAAAAAAAAAAAAAAAACAAACAAAAAAAAAGACATTGTTCTACTCTTCCTCACTGCAGCACCGCTGTGCACACTGAATGAAAACACATCATTTTAAGTTGCTGTTTCTTTAATAAGAATCTAAAGGATCTGATTTTCAGTGATACGTGGATTGTTTGGTCATATTTTATCAGGGTGCCTCACCGTATGGGGTCCTCTGACTCATCCTTGTTGTACTGATCCCGTAACGTTCTGGCCAGGAAGAAGATCACTCCAGAAGCCACCAACAGGAAGCCAGCTACTGAGGCGATCGCTATGCCAACCACCAGAGGCTCCGATACGTACTCTTCGCAGTGCTCTCTTCGATACCACCAGTTCTCTCCAACACGACACCTGAGATAATGAATGAGGAACGGAAAATTTTTTTTAAATCATCATACCTTGTGCAAAAACCAAAACAGAAGCCTGAACAACGCATAAAGTTTGGTTTGCATCCACCAACGTAGCATAAAGTTTATATTTTACATTCTTTAGTATTTAGGCAACAGCAGAATAATAATATTTTCAGCATGCAGCCATACTTGTTCTTCATTTTTTTATTCTCTGTAAAGGATGTAAAAATGATCGATTGTTTTTATTTTGTCCTGACAGAGTAAATACAACATGTCTGCAGTCCTACTTATGTGTATTGTTACTGTAAATTATTAAAGCTCAGTTTTACAGAACAGCTCTTCAAATGTTTGTTTCTTGTCTCCATGGAACGAGGTAACTCTTTTTTGGTTTGACAGTGTGAAGTAAACAACAGTCCAGCAGCATCTGGAATAACCTGCATGTTTATATGATGTGGTGTGAAAACAGAATTCCAGCACTCGTCTTAGCACGTTTCATTTCATAATCATTCTGATGAAATGATGCTGCATCTAACAGCCAGACGAAACATCAACATACAGGCATACATTCGCAAATATCTGCTTTGATATAAAAAATAAAGTAAAGAATGTACATGTAGACCAAATTCTATATGCAAATAATTCTTAGCAATTAGACAATTTTTGACTCTAATTCATGGGGTAAAAATAGACTGGTAACCACTTTTGATTAGGATAAAATAAAGCCTTTATTACCAATTTTTGAACTGCTGTTTTATTTTCTCTACTGTATTATATTGCACCATGTTTCTGATATGTTGGTTCCTCCATAAAAGTGAATGAGGTGTACAAAATATTCAAAACACCCTTAAAGAACCATAGTGGCCATTTTGCATGTTTGAGCCTAATATATTCAGTTTTCATACATGTTACGTTACTGATAATCATTTCCCAAAGGATGAAAATGTATTTCAGGTTTCCTGATATTTTGCAAAATCTCTTAATCTTTCAAAATCAAATATTCAAGTGATACACCCACCTTAAAAA